>JAQMYJ010000007.1:25884481-25911981 GCA_030014305.1 Clarias laeviceps
GCGGCGGCGCGGCAACTCTTTCTGGTACACAAATACTTCTTTTTATGAGCCCTGGCCTGAATTCCTCCCTGCTTAGTTGAAACCCTTATCCTGGGAAAGAACTGTGCAGCGCTTTAAAAGATAAACCTCGAGGGACGACTGCTGCTTTCTGCTGCTCTCTTTCCGCCTCCTTTAGAGAATTATGGAGCGTTAATAAAGTAAAGCGATGTGGCGTTTGTGTATATATATAGAGAGAGAGAGAGACAGTAAAACAGTGAAGTAGGCATGAAGCCCTGTTGCTGAAACAAACAAAAGAAAAAAGAAACTAAAACGTGAATGACGTGACGCTGTTGCGTATTTAAAAAGTTTAGGAATTAAAAGGATTTCTGTGCGACTCGAAACACCTGGATATCCTCGTATAACGGCGTAGAGCTTCTCCAATTAAGCAACCGCGCTCACACTTCCTGACAGGCTATTTTTGCGGCCACGTATGCCCGCCTCACCAGGCTCCCCTCGCTGTGAGAACGTAAACACGGGAGGCGCTGACAGCTATAATAACCCCGCTCATATCCATTCTTCTCTAAATTTGCAGAATTGCAAGCCTCGTGTTTATCTTTCCGCTTTTAACATTATGCACGTCAAGCAGAACACGCCTGAGAAAGGATCCGATCTGTTTACGATTTATTATCCGTTTCGCCGTGCTAGCTTCGACGGCTATAAAAAATAAAAAATAAAAATCTCAGAACGACATTTAACCCGGATGAAAAAATACATGCGGTTTTGAACCAGCAGTTGTTACGAGGACTCGAGCCAAAACGTAACTAGCGAGGTGACACGCAATTCCTGCACGATCTGTCGACAGCGGAAGAGATGAAGGCCGGAAAAAAAATACATCTCAAAGAGAAAACAAGTTGTTAAGAGTCTAACAAGGTGGCCCAGGGGGCAATGCTGAAAGATGCCTGGGTGCTGGGTGTAAGAGAGCGAGTAAAACATCAAGCGTGCTTTGTGAATGCAAGCAAGTCGAGACCTGCGCTGAGGAAAACCTCATTCAGCTGAAGAGAGGAAGAAGAAAAAGAAAAAAAAAATGCAATGCAACCGAGCAAGTTTGTGGCTCACACAGCTAATTTGATTAGAAAGGTAAGGGTTCGACCTGAGACCAGGTGTTCGGAAAAAAAAAAAGAATTAAAAATAAACACTTAAATGAACAAGGACACGTCCAAGTTCTATCGGTACACCATCGTCAGGGGGTTAGAACGAAAGCTGAAGGTCCACGACAGGTCTCATGTTCTTGCCTTCAAACGTGTCAACTCAGATATTTATCGTACACGCTTTTCCAGCTACAAGCTTCAGGATCATGCAGGAAGAAATCCTGCAATACAGTCAGCCTCTCTGAGCCGTATATAATCCCAGGACTTCACAGAATCTTGTCTTAAAAAAAAAAAAAAAAAAAGCATTAGGGATAATCTTGCTTGTTTGGCAAAGGAGATGAAGTAGTCTGTGGTTGTCAGTGAAAGTAGACGCTTCCTGGCGCTCAAACTTGCAAGACTATAATCGTAGCCACCATGGACAGAGAACAAACGAGGCCTTCATATGCTCCAGCTTGACAACGAGAATAAAAGGCGTCGTCGAATATGCTAACAATTACAACAACTGTTTCTGATCCTGTCTGGGTGGCTCGGCTATCTAGCGCGTCTCATGTGGTTCGTGTACGTTCACGGTGCCCCGTGTGCTTCTCCCGGGTACGTGCCCCCCTCCCCTCCCGCACCCATCCATACCATACACCCTACAGCAGCACCTGCTCGATATAAATCAGGGGCCATGTTTGGGAAGTGAGGCATTACACAGCGTGACACGAGCTGTCAGAGCTGAGATCGCAACAACCGCAACGTTTAGCCGAGCTGCCGCAGAGTGTGTGTGCCCAGATCCCGGCTCCCGAAACGCCAGCCTGCTCTTATCTCCAGCCTCCTCGTGCTGTGTCGCATGACATGTGCCTCACATCTGGAGTCCAGCTGTTCCAAGCGCCCAGGAGGAGAAAGAGAAGAGAACAGAGAAAAGAAAAAAAAAAAAACGGAGACAAACAAACCGAGGCGAATCAACGGAAGCAAAACACACACTCTCTGTCTTCGACCTACTCTCTCCACTTTAGCTTTAAAGGAATACTCTGCATTTTCACAGCCTACTTTCTGTCCAGTTATTTCACACCAAACTGCAATGTATGATAAGTGTAAGTTAGAAGTTACTAAAGTGAACGGATTACTAAAAGATATATATTTTTAGCGTTATACAGTACAAACAAACAAACAAAAAAAAACCTTTTTGTCCTGATTCTCATTTACATAGACACTGAAACGGTGTGTTTGGAAGAGGAGCGAAACAGACGCATTATTTGAGATGTATTTCAGCTCGAGTATTAAAACACACACACCCACATACACACATACACTTTAGGGGACCTTTGAGACTTGTGTGAAAGTCTTGTTAAAGAAATAGTAAAGTATGGGACATTTAATGCAAATTGATAATCCAGATCCAGATGTTACAGTAAAGATTTGAAGATGAAAGAGAAACGTATATATATATATATATACACAGTATATATACTGACCTAAACCCTACCGATACACCGGACAGCGTTTTTGACTAGAAAAAAAAGTCGAGTATCACTTTAACGACGGCGTGTCGTGTCATAACAGGCTGCCCGAGAGGCCTGAGAGAGAAAAAACAGAGGTCACTGTAGCTTTCCACTGCTCTGATTTCCATCTCTGTCACGTGTTAGCGTGAGGTCAACAGGTCGCAGCGTGGATGAGAACCGGCACATTCCTCAGAGGACAGAAACATGTATTCTCCGGGGGTGTGTGTGTGTGTGTGTGTGTGTGTATGTGTGTGTGTGCGTTTATTAGTTTCAGCTGCCAAGCACTCTTCACTCCTTTACCTCAGGACCTGGCAGTTAAATATTAACCAGAGATGTTTTTTTTTTCCTTTACTGGACTGTGCATGCTGAGAGAGAGAGAGAGAAAGAGAGAGAGAGCACAAGAAGGTATCATCTGCTAAGGATTTGTCCAGAGGCGACCGTAGTCAGGGGCTCGAGCTACGATGTAAGACGTGGTGTTGCAGTTGCATGTAGCTGTAAGCTATAAAGGTTGTATAGAGAGGGAGGGGGCGGAGCAAAGGGCCAGCACGGGGCCAGCGCTGCCTCACTGTAATTTACATTGCTGCGTAATTATCTGCAGGATCAGGGGCTCCAAGCCAATGAAAGAAGCCTCTCTCTGGCAGTGAGGGTCAGAGGAGAGGCCACAGATATTATACACATATATACACACATATACACACATACACACACACACACACACACACACATTAAAACGACCCTCAGGAATCTTCCGACCTCGCTCTGGGAATATACTGCATAAGGAATTAAACCGGTCTGTGTCTCATATATATATATAGTCTTATAACTGTTACCATCCTGAAGTTTTTCTCTAACAGCACTGGGGCATAAAGTGGTTTATTATATCACATACGCCAAAGCAACTTGTTAACAGTGCCATATAATGTTCTGATACAAGTTAGTTCATGTTATCCTTTGAATTCTTTTGAAACGAATGAGACAAGTATATATAGTTTGTCACTGTGTACTAAGTTCCCTACATAGAAACATTCGAGTTATGAACTTTCAAAGATACGAACAAGCTTTCGCGTATGTTTAATCGCAGAAGTTAAATCACATGTCCGGTGTACATTGTCCAGTGCGTGCATCGTTCATCCCAGAGTTACAGGTAAGTGTAAAAGAAGTGCCAAACAATATTGATAACGAGACAGAAGTGAAAATAATTGAGAGAACGGAGCGAGGGGAAAAGATGCAAGATTTATGGTTTATGGAGTCCAATGCTAATTAAGCATCTACTTACAGAAAAAAAAAAATATTTTAATCTCCTAACTATTACAATTCCCGCTCCAGGGTTAGCAATATAACTAAAAACTCATACTATGATACACTAACACATTTCTACGCTACACATTATATACAGTATATTAGTTACACACACGCATCGAGTTAGCTAACAACACTTCTAGTGAAATGTCACGAATTAAGTTGAAGTAGGACGGCAGAACTTTTCTTTGACCCGATGAAGTTTTAACTGTGTGAAATCCGGACTAAAATCTAATAAGGACTACGGATAGGAAACAAGCTAAATGTTTTTACGCTAAAGCTAATGCTCTGTGATTTAGCACAGGGAAACAAAAAACAAGAAGTAAAACGCATCAGGAAGCTCAAAAGGAGGACGGAACTGTACAACAACGGTGACAAACACCGACAGAGTGCAGAGAATTCTGGGAACTGAAATCAAGAGCAAAAGTCAACACGAGAGTTATGCATGCAGACACACACACACACACACACACACATACGCTGACACACGTGTATATAATGGTGTTGCATCACAAGAACAAGGCATAATAATAATAATAATAGTTTCTTTTTAGAAATTGGATGAAATCTGCTACTTTTAATCAGTTTGTGATTATTAAAAATAATGATAACAATATCATGATGTATATAACACCTCAAAAAATGGGCTTTGCCTTCACTCTGTGACTCGCAGCTCCACTACTGTTAGAGCTGCTGCTGTAGGAAATAAATCAAGACCTTTCTGACCAATGGTATTTGAGGATCAACTCCTGCCTACAGTGAAAAATACTGTCAAGTATCTGTACCACCTGAACTGTTAGCTCGCCTCGATCAGCGTTATGAAACACTCGAGACGCGCGGACGTGTGTGGTTTCACGCTGCACATAGTTAATCGAACCGTAAAGCGAAGAAAGTGTGAAAAGGTGTCCTTGTAAAACAGGTTTCGTTCTTTGGCTAGACATACTGTACGGAGAGAGAGAAAACATGAAAGAATGAAATGATGCTTTATGAAATGTGTGAAGAAAAAAAGTTGAAATCATTATACACTTCTACAAACTAGTTAAAAAGGTTTTGTATTTCACATTCCTTTTTTTTTTCGTGTCAATTCCCCTGTTTGTTCCCGGGTTTGATGGACTTCCTGCACCTCTCGGACCCGGACGCGCTCACCCGGGTAAAGAGGTGGAGAACTCGCCAGTGAAGAATACCTGAGCTCGCATGATACACAATTTCCTTCGGTATAAATGTAAGATGCCAGAATGAAATATATACAAGCAGGAGTCCCTGGATAATATGTTTTTTCTCCCCTTTGAGGAGATCTGTTCACATGAATGGATGGTATAGGTGTGTACTTGTGTGTTTATGCGTCTGTGTGTGTAAGTGTGGAAAAAATAGAGACTGGAGCCAGATATGGTGTGAATGAAATCGCTGACTTCTGAGCAAGTTTGGCGCAGGTGCCAGCATGTGGAGGCCCGGAGGCCCGACATACAGCAAGACAACATGGGAAACGGGCCACATGGCGTAAGAGTGTAAACATTACAGAGAGCAAGAGAGAGAGAGAGAGAGAGAGAGAGTGCTACAGTACCAAACCATAAGTACACACACACACGACTTCCAGTCATGGTCGAGTCAGCATTTCCCTTAGACTTATCAAACGCTTCAAGCTCAAGCTCAACACTTTTCACAGCGATAATATTAAGAAAAAGAAAAAAAGAAAAAAAAAAAGAAACACCCCGTAATATTCTGCTTATGTCAATGTGTCAGGTCTTCCAGCTGGCACTTCAGAGAGGAGGTTTAGTCAGGGATTAGTCGAGCGCTATTAATCTACTATGCAAATAGTGCTTTAAAAACAGCAAGTGCAGGTCAGCAGAGGCGTATATTTGCATAAGCTGTGGAGAGTAGAGGAAAGGTGTCACTCCACTCCCAAACTCATATAACGTCAGGTTGGGTCGACTCCCTCCCCTGACAGATGCCCCTTCACACCACCACACCCCACCCCATCCCACCCGGTGCTGGAGGAGGGACCACGTAAGATGATAGGCCACCTAATTGGGGAAGGTTAATTAGTCTGGACTCCATGGTGGCAGGTGCATAGCTTTTTTTTTTGGTTTGGAGGAGGCAGGGGAGCGAAAAGGGACCAAAAATTTTTCTAAAAAACGAATTATTCTGGTCTGTTGGGTTGCTGCACCACATTTTGGAGTATTTGCATTTTAACATGTCTTTTAAAAAAAAAAGATACTGCTAATTAGGGCTGGTGTTTGATGTGATAAAATGATGACATCAGACTTGTGATATCAGAGGTACCTTTAATAACCGTGTCTTCTTTTTTTCTACAATTTCGTAAATTTTTCTACAAATTTTTTTTTTCCTTTTTTAAGTTTATTTATGCATTTCTTGGTTGGTTTACTCTGTCTATTGTTATTATTTATTTGCACATTCTTGGTAAAGTTTCCTTATTCTATAGCTTCTGGTTCTGGTACTGTGGATAGTTAGTTGGATAATTAATTTTTTTACACCTAAATCTTTTATGTTAGACTTTTATACTTTCAATACTGTAACTGTATTTTTTGTTATTAATAATAATAATAATAAAAAACTTTAATAACTGTGGTTACAAACATTAAAACTTATTATTTCGTACAATTTATCCAAGAATGCTCTTGTTCTTAATGTACGGTCATCTGTAAGTTTTATTCCTTTCTGTCTGAGATTGCATCTTTAATTTATGCGTTTGTTCTTTTTTTTATATTACATCGATTCCGATTTTACGACTGACTAGAGGTTTTATTTTCTTTTATTCGAGATGCTTGCTTTATTTGCTTTATGCGCGCGCTTTATTTCGTTTTACTACGTCCTATTATTTATCATTTTCCTGCCTAATGTCTGAAACAAGTTTTAATCTTCTTATTTACAGTATATCGGTTCCTCAGAATGACATACTAGTCTCAGGAAAAGGCTTTCCTGCTTCACAATAAACAAAAGGAGGATTTAAGAAAGACTATTAATCTATTAAGTCGTTGCATACACCGGCGAGTCGGCCATTTACGAAGAGACCTTACATACAGCTTGGAGTGTGTACACAGCTTGTCACTGTAATATCATTCCAAAGAAAAGAGATAATGACAGGGAAAGAGGAGGACTGAGAGGTGTGTGTGTGTGTGTGTGTGTGGGGGGGGGGTTGGGGGGAGGAAAGGGAGGTGTTGTTTTGAGCCAACGCAAGCATAAGCAACACCTGTTGGCCTTGTCGCCACCTTATCATTAGGCTATCTGTAATTAGGGACAACGGCAGAGGTGGCGGCGGGGAGGTGCACTCATGCATTCCCCTCTCCGGCCAGGTATGTTTGGAGTGCCAATAAAACAAGAGCCGCGCCCCGGAGATAATCCCCACTCTCAAATACTGTGTCCTTGAAATCTAACTTTACAAAAAAAAGTAATTGTGATCTTGAAAACTTCTGAAAACATGAATGAAAATGAATATACGTTGTTTCCGAGTGCAGGTTCAAAAGCTCAGGTCGTGATACTTCATTCTTTAAATGTTAAAGATAGACCAGATTTATTGGAAATGGCAAAACAGCTCTCGCACAAAATACAGCCAAATAAAACATGTAGTATTATAATACAAGGAAGCACCAGTGAGAAACAGAGACATGCTTTTTTTGTGTGTGTTTCCTGTTAGGAGCATGTTCTCGTCGCGCAGAGCCTTGATCAACTGGATGCAACAGCAGTGGCATCCAGTGATGTTGACCCTTCCTGTCTGATAACACAGTAAATAGTAATATATAAAAAAAATTATATCTACAGAACTTTACAATAATTTGTGCACAGCCAAAAGTGAAGAGGACACCACTTTTTTGTGTCCCTCAGCTTAAGAACATAGTATTCACACGAGTTCATTAAAAACCAGGAACCGTCTTGGTTCACTTTTTCCAGACTCTGATTCACAGATGGTTTTCAGACCAGACTCACCACCATCATCACTCCTGGCGATGAGTAATATTTTTCTGACTAACCAATATTCCAAATCATGTTTCTCCAAAACTCCACAGCTGTAATTTGAAAGAACCATTTCGCTCCTCCTCCTCTTCTCGTCTGCCCGACATGATAAACGTCCTCGGAGTCACATGCAGCGTTCTAAACCAAATCTCTCACACGACCTAGCAGCCTCTAAATTACAACCTGAGTCAGAGGGAAGGTGACAAGCAGAGTTCACCGGGTCAAGCCTACCCTCATCAAAGAGCGGGTCAAAGCCGCATAACTCTTTCACTAAGGTGAGGGTCATCGCAACGCTCTGTCCAGTTCCAGGTCAATCCGAGGTCTCTGGCTGCCGAGGTCCGTGGCAATACAATAAAGCGATCAATGAGGAAGCCAGACCCTGGTCAATAATATAGTCCGGGACTGCAGGGAGTCAACACCTGTTCTTTGGCCTCTCCTTGGAAAGTCCTAGCCTCTGAAAGTGCACTAGGGTTTCATTTTTGTTTCCCAGGCCAGTAACTGCTGTAATAATATCCCCATGCCACCTCAGGTTGGACGCAATAAAAACACGCAAGCCTTACCATAAGCATGTCGCCTGGCTCGACTGAACATTGCGTCTCCTTTTTCATTACATTAATGCACCCCACCAGTCGCTAAACCATTTCTTATTCCGACACACAATTCCACACATGGTCCCACTGCCGAGTTCTGGATCTCCTCCAAACTCCGATGCTGGCAAGGAGCCATACAACGAGGAGGACGCTTTAAAGCAAGAAGGGGGTCACGTATCCGACAGTCATTTCGAGTGGCGCAGAAAAAAGCAATAGTCCAAAAAACGTAATGTCACCTGACACACTGACATATGACATGGATCACGACATCCTGCTCCAGGAAGCAAAAGGCTAGGTTTTTATCTCGAGCCGAGGAACTGGTATAATATACTGGCAGGCAGGATGTACACACCCTGAACTGAATACGTCCAGAAAAACCTACTTCACAAGGAATCTTATCTTGCCACCAAAAGTTTATCACAACCAAAAAAAAAAATGCCTGAGAAAAAAAAATTTTCCTGAATAATTCCTAAATTAAAAGAAAGGGTGTGTCAGACCCAGTAGCTTTGGATGACGGTAAGGTTTGTGAATGAATATCGACAATGATGAATCCCCATCCACGGAGGCAGACAGCATCCCATTCTCGGTGGTTGCCAGGATGAGGCAGCAGTTAATTCTTGGCTGCCTTCCCTATCTGCTTAAAGGCAGGTATAGGATTTCCAGCAGCTCCGGCTGGCTGGATACAATAAGGAGCTCAGACGTCAGCGGGCCAAGCTCCAAGCAGGTGAAATTGCCCGCAGCATCCTGAGGCTCCCCACCTTATTGCCTGTCTCCAGAATCTGAACTAGAACCTTGACTACTCCCATATGTCAGCTAGAGAATGAACTCCTCCTACTCTTCTACCTAAAAGTTCTCCGGTTCGTCCCTGTGGAGAGAACCTTTATGGTTCGATATAGAAATCTGCAGCAGACTTTCCCTGTCTGGAACAGCGTTCGATCCAGTATGTATTCCCATCTTGCATACAGTGTGTCAGGGTGCGCTAGGGCTCAGTGTGAACCTGACCAGGATGGAGCAGTTACTACAGATTTCAAGCAGAACTCGTTTCGGAGGAACTTCTCAAAACTCGCCAAATTTTGCCTCGAATGCAACAGATACTCTGAGCACCCCCTCTCCCTGGTTCGAGCCACGGGCTGCTCCAGCAGGTGTCATTAGGCGGCATAATCAGCAAGCTGTTTGCATACATCTGCCGGTGCTATCGATCCCACTTCATTCATTAACACTCAGTGGTATATAATTAACATGCGTGTCCCCCTCGCCCAAGGGAAAGCTAATTCCTCTGCACTTCAGCAGAGGGCACAAGTGGGCTTGCCGTTGCGGGCATGGGGCCAGGAGTGCGCCCGATCCCAATGGTACGCATCCCCATCACCGCCTCCAGCTGTCATCAGCCCCCCTAGACAAGCTCTTCTAACAAGGAGTGCCTTCCCCTCCGCCCCGCGTTAACTAAAAGCACAATTATCCGGAGAACAATGATGCTTTTCACAAGGCCTTGTGTTGCCATTAAGGCGGTGTATCTGGTTACAGCAGCCCCTGCTTAAGCTAATTACGGAATGCTATCTCGGCGCTTCTCATTGCTTCTTAATTAAGTAGGATTTGTTTCAAAATTTGCAACAAACAGTTACATTTTTTTCTCAGCCAACGTTAAGGTATTGAGCAGAACGTCTTAAACATATGATTATTCTTGGTCATATTTCAATCCAGTACAGATGCTGGAAATTATGGTGGTCCTAACTTAGAGAACCACCTAATCTAAGCTCTTTGAGAGCGCAGTGCTGATGGGATTAGCCACGGTGGTCGTTAGGATATGAGGCAGACAGCGAGAGCGTTTACTGCCAGGGTGAGCACAGGTCTCAGGCCAGACAGGGTAACAGAACACCAGGCCCGTCTGCTGCTGCCCCCTTTGTGTCTGCAAACAGAGCTCAGGGCCTCTCACCAGCGCCACCATCAATAACACAGTCTTATTAAGTCCGATTAGGCCACTCTTGTCTCCTACCGCGCTGGCCCGGTGACGGAGAGCAAGAGCGGCACACAGGAGAGATGGCCTCGAACAGCCAGAGGCATTGGTGTCAGTGGAACGAAATTTCTCACGGATCGAGGTTCTCACTCTCTATTCAGCAGGGGATGACCCCCATCTCGCAAGGGTTAACACGAAACACTGGAAGTTCCTACACGTTGCAGACTAAAGTCAAATACCACAAGAAAGATGCTCGTGGACTGCCATGACTGCTAGGCCACTACGGATGTGTTCAAGAGAGAAAGAGGGCTAGAAAGGGGAGGGAGAGGAAAAGACAGGCAAGTGCCAATGATCATGTGCTTACAACATATACTGAGTGTGTGATGGTTCACCGGGAGGTGAGCTGAATTAAAGGCACACACATACACGAACAAGTACACACACACAGAGCTGGTTTGGCAAGTATGTGTCTATACTCGCTCCGCATTGTACGGCAGGGCTAGGGCTGCTAATTGAGATTAAAAAAGTAAACAGACACAGTGTTAGCCTGGCTCTGTATATTTTCAGAGGTGGGGGTGGTTCAGTGCATGCACGCACACACACACACAACCACATGCTCAACAGATCAAGTTCCTGGAAGGTCAAAAGCAGACCTATCTCCAAACACACACGAGTTACAGAAACTGCTCCCTTTTTCGCCGAAAAGCGAGCATGCCGCCTCACGACCCACCTGTAGCACACTCCATCCATGTTTACCCGTGCCAAATACAATAGCGCTATCACAACACACTCTCTTACTTTCTCATTTCAATAAATAATCCAATCTGTACAAATACGACAGCCTGCGGGGACTATGAAACGGTAACGGGAACACACACAAAAAAAAACAGCATCGCAAAGCGCCCACTGGTTCAGATATGCACAACTGATGTTCGTAGGCGTGTCAGGACAGAAGGTGCATATTTCACCACAGGAACCTTCTCGGGAACCCAGGAACGTTTTTTTTTTTTTTTTTTAGGCTTTTTGTGTTTTTTTTTGGGAAGTCCTGCCTTTAGCAGAAGAACCAAAGCTAAATTAAGATCTAGAAATGGTTTTAGTTCCTGGAATGTACTTTTTGTTTATCGCTGTTTGAATGTTCTTCTTAGCATTACACAGGGGTTTAACTGCTTTAACATACACATATGCAACTATTAGCATGTGCACTTATAGTTGTGTGCGTGTTCAATTTCAATATTTGTCTCCAAGTGCAGTTTTTCCACCGGAGGAAAAACTCTTCCAAGGCATTTCCATGGAATTTTGGAATCAAGTTTCATCCTGCTACCAAGTTTGAACTGTTGTTTTTTTTTGTGAGTGTGTGTGTGTGTGTGTGTGTGTGTGTGTGGATCAGAAACTACTGGAAAGAAGCTGGACATCATAGAAAACCATGAAGATGTTCAATCTTTCATGGTATTAAATGTCAAAAAAAAAATAAAAAAATTGAAATGACTTAAACATCATGCAGTGTGTGGCCGCTCCGATCTTCGAGCAGCATGATGGAACAGGTAGCTGCTATAACGATTACATCATATTTGTGCGATAAAAGCAAACCAACACAGAACAAAAACTCTCATGCCATGACATCATCTAGTTTCACTTGGATCCAGAGACTAGGAACTCGTCCCGGGAAAGGAACTATGCAGTTCTTCAACAGGACAAGTCCTACAACTATTTAATCCACCAGAAGGTTCCTTGGTGGAAAGGCTCCTAGAGCGTCTCATTAGCGACCTCGCTTCTATAATGCACCAGTAACAATCCCACCTCGTGTCTCTTGTGCCTGGGGTCGGATGCTCCCTCATGTGCTGCTTGGGTTTGCTCTGCTTTTAGTCCGGCCACAAGAAAAATGTAGTGTTTTAAGTAATCCCTGTTTGTACCGACCATAATTGATTGGGTAATCCTGGTTTAACATGCACTAAAGCCAGTGCTTAAGAATCTATTAGGAAAGCTAACGGCTTAAAGGGCCACATCTTTCTCTTTCACTCTCAGGTTGGCCTTGTGATGTATCCCACATACACACACACATACACACAGAGGACTGAACAACCCAGCGAAGCTTCTTCTACTACTGCACAAGCCTTCCTGTTAAGGAAATCAATCATAGGAGAAACTATGCGGGTAAGCTTATGCTTCATGTACACGTCAGAAAGCCGACATCAGGACGACATGGTGCGCCAAAACAACCGGTCATCACCAAGACAGAGGAGTCACAATCCGGGATCATGATGAATAAAGAGGAAAAAAAAGATGGGGTGGTGGAATAGAAAGAATGACAGAGAGAGAGAGAGAGAGAGAGAGAGAGAGAATGTAGATTAGGTTGCATGCCTCGGCTGTGAGTGCTGACAGCCCAAACCAGGAAGTGAGGACAACGTTTCCCTCGTGATGACTAAACGTGGCCTCGGATCGACCAACCGACTGAGGACCCACTCAGCTCCGGCCAATCAGAAAGTCCGTCAAAGCCGCGCTGTTCTCTCAGCATAATCCCCGACACTAAAGACCTCTGCCCTAATGGGGCCCACTACTGTAATTACAAGGCAGAGATTTGGGATCAGGCATTTAAGTAGTCACCTAAAAGTCCCCTCTGAAAACAAAAAGCTCTGTAATTATCGTCTGCCTATTCTTCCCTCACTCTTCTACCCCCCTCCCCCACCTTCCCCTGCTCTGACTTGGGTTACCTGTCATGCCAGAATATCTTTCCGTTTGTGTTTGTGTGTGTGTGCGTTTGTGTATGTTTGAAGACCCTGTGTTTCCTGGATCCTCTGACTAATCCGAGGTTGGAAGCAACACTGGCAGAGCGCTGACAAAACCCCGGCTCCGGCAAGTGAGGAGCGTATTTCAGCTGGCAGAAGCTCGGTGACGACACAACACACAAAGATAGCAGAAACCTGAGTCGGCGCTCGCTGCCCTGCTTACACATGAATGCATTTTTTAAACAAGGGGAGGGAGACGGGGAAGGGAGGGCATTCATTTTGCACCGCACAAAAAGCTCCTTTGTGCCAACGAAACTTTATATACATATTAGAAACATGAAACCCCGTAGGCCGCTCCGAGCCGGATTCTTGTAACTGTGAACAAGATAACATTACCTACCATTCTTTCCCTCTCGCTTTCCCTGACACACACAAAGGAGACAGACAAAGCCTTCTGTCCTACACTGTTTTCCTACACCGACCATTTTCCTCATGATAGATTCTTCTTTTTCTTTCTTTGCTTGTTTTTTTTTTTTTTTTTCCTTCTTAAACCGGGTCATCCAATCGCTAAGATGAGCGCGCCGGAGGTTCCAAAGGGTCGTCGGGTGTTTCGCGACGTGCCGCCCTACAGATGCTATTCAAGTCACACCTCTCAGGTGCTCCAGGCTCCGTCTTTTGTATACACGGGAATCACGCATTGCACATCTCCGTTCACACACCTCTGTAAACAAACAAAGTACAGTACAGAAGAGCTGTCCTATCGGGGGTGCTTAGGAAAGAGAAAACCTGAATCTTATCCACACTAGAGTGAATCTAGAGTTTAAGAAGCTTGGTGTGTTGCACCGGTCCTGATGACCTTACCAGGTAGCACCAAAAAAAAAAAAAAAAACTGCTTTATTTAAAAGTGTTACGCAACAACAGTTGACATCAAAATAGTAAAAACTGAGCATATAAAACCAAGTGTGAGTCTTAGGCCCTCACTGATTCCTGTTATGGACAGACAGCAATAAGACGAAGGAGGGTTCATGGGGTTGAGGTTGAGTTAGGTACAAGGGGCAGGCTTACATGTGTGTGTGTGTGTGTGTGTGTGTGTGTAGCAGGGAGGGGCTGAGTAAATGGCAGCAGACGCCACAGCGCTGACATCATTTGCAGACCTATAATTAAAGCACAGCTCTCTACACAAAAGCTGCAGCAAGGTATGGAGGGGAGGAGGAGGAGGACGAGGACTGGACGGCCATTTCCATAATGACAGCGTAGCCCGATCAGCCAGAGAAAAGACTAGCAAATATCCCCTATGGCTGCTAATTACTACTGTAGTCAAAGTAAAAAAAACACATACATTTTAATAACCATATACACGTACTGTAGTATACTACGAAGTAGTTAAACACTCGTGCTAAGCTAAGAAGAAGAGTATCAACAGAGTGGCAAAGAAATATAGAAAGAGTTTGAGAAACTTGTGTTTGACTAGGCAACCATGCTCAGAACTACAAGCTCTATTCCAGTTCAGTTGATTGGTGATGTCAATTTGACAACGTTACGGACATTTGAGGCTGTTTTTGAAAGTCAGAATTACTTCGATGAGATAACGTTAAATGAACACTCCTAACACGCTGCTGCAAAAACGTCTACAAAACAGTGTTAATACCAAACTGATGTCCTGAGCGAAACTCAAACTCTAGCGGCTGCAACAAGAACACCGTGTGCTTATTCCTGGGCCACTAGGGGGCGTACTGTTGACGCTAGAATATATGCAAATAAAAAACAGCAGTTTATCGAAATGTTAGATTTTGAAGCAGCCTAAAGGATACAAAAACTCTATTTGAGATGTGTCTTGTGAAAGCAGGAGTGGTGCAGTACAAACACCTTGGAGTCATTTGAGAGCTAAGATGCACCTTATGGTAATATTTCTCAAAAATAAATGAAACAGAGAGGTGACATTGTAACATTAAGCGATGCGTGACATGATATACACACTCTGCATGTGGGAAGCTGTTACCCATGTTAGAAACTTAAGTTACACGAATGACTGTTAATCTGCATGAATGCTAGAAATTTTTTAGGTTAAATGTTTGTTTTTGTAAAGGGTCGTTCATGCATGCAAGTCTATATTTCTAAAAACAACGTTGTCCAGACAGCGGACATCATCCAGTGTTACGGTTCCTAAAGAGACCCAGGACCTAAAAAAAAAAAAAAAAGCTCCCAAAACTAGAAACTACAGCTCTGGATATAACGCTGATCCGCGATGCTATTTTGATTCTAGTTCCCATCATGTATTCCCTACAGTCTCTTCCATTTAAGGAACCAACAACCACCGGCCTGATGTTTCCCACTGATCAGATGACGCAGTTAATTAATGCATGCTGGATATTGCACTGATCAAACAATCGTTTTAGAATGTAAACGTGACCCAAATAAATAAATCTGACAGGGATTTTATTACTGCCAAAAAAAAAAAAAAAAACTATGCATGCATATTTTTTTGTTGTTGTTGTTGTTTTAAACCAATCTGTCAGCGTGAGAGGTCTGCTGAGAACCGTCGGAGCAGCCTCGTGCAGCCCACTCAGACACCGAAGGGCCACAGATGGGCTCGGGTTATATGTGCTTTTAAAACTGGATTATGTTTTGGCTATCTATAAAAGCTGACTTCAGTAAAGCTGTGCGTGTTAATGTCCTACGGTCAGGAGAGGGCTTCTTGTGAGCGCTTTGCCCCTGTAAACCTTAGCATATGCTGAGTTATAGGTCTGCTTTTACTGCCTTTTACTGCTGCTGCAAAAGGCTGGACGATTTGGTCCCTGCATCTATAACAGAATTAGTAATTAGTAGCACAGAAGCACTACGCCTGATCTATGGAGGCGTCTGTGATTGAGGATTGCAACAGATTCGTGTTATGCTGAACAAAATGACGAGTTTCATTAAAAAAAAAAAAAAAAAAACAGCAGACATTCGTGATTCGCCAGCGAATCAGCCGTGAGTGGCCCGATTGTCGTCATGCTGAGAGCGTTACACCTATTTTTTTCTAACTGTGACAGCACAGATCTGAACCTAGCACAGAACATAATCTAACCTGAACCTAAAGTGGAGCATATTTTTAAGATGCTTCTCTGTGTAGGAGGTGGAAAAAAAAAATCCGGACTGGACGTGAGAATTTAAGCCGAGGAAGACTAAAGAGCGTCTTTGTGTCCTTCTCTTCCCCTTTTCTTTCTCAAGACAGTAAATGCAGCGTAGTCACAGAAGCAAAGAGGGGCTTTAAGTATGTTTTAATAGACACATTATATTCCCTTCTCTCCTCTTGGGGCGGCACTTCGTTTGAAGTCGGTAACAGCTGTAGTGTTCCAGGCCTTGTTTAAAGGTCAAGCTGACTTAAAAGAGGAAAGAGAAAAAGAAAAAGACAGAAAGAGAGAGAGAGAGAGAGAGAGAGACAGATAGAAAGAGAGAGAGAAAATCCAGCAGAAGGGAAGTTTGCGGAGTTGTATCTGGCAGCAGGCCTACTCCCCTGTTTATTGCCCCAGGCTCAGGGTTCTGGTGCCAGCACTAACCACACCTGAATTACACACAGCGCTCTCAATGAGACAACAACCAGGGCACACCTGGGGAGTGTGTGTGTGTGTGTGTGTGTGTGTGTGTGAATCCATGTGTGTAGGTGTGTCTGCGCTCCATGTTTGTGTAAAGAGTCCCTTCCTTGCATACCTTCACTTCTACATGCAAACTGAAAGAATCCTCTCGACACAAACGCTTCCCAGGATCTGATCGGAAAGTATCGGTGTGGCACCGGTTGGTGGCGCGACTTTGATTTAAAGACCCCCAACAAAACGACCGACTCGGATGCTGAGAAGTTCCTTGGCGGCCACTACAGACACACGATCGCAGGAAGCGCATATTTCTTGCCCTCCCACTCTCACACATAGCGTTAGTGTATATGGGAATGCAGAGAAGCCACCCACTAGCAGAGCTGGGATACAAACCTCCCTCTGTTCCCCCGCTCTCCTACACTGGAAACCCCCTTACAACACTCTCTCTTCTCTATTTACACACACACACACACACACACACACACACACACACACACACAAAGCCCACAGGGCTTTGACACAGAGATGAGAAGGAGAAGACGACATTAAGAAGCCGAGCAATAGCGTCACGCTTTCGGACGACAGGGCAGTGTTTTCGCCTCCTGCCGCTCTCTCTCTGTCCTTGCCTTGCACCCTAGCGACGTAAGCATCCAAAGTGCCAGACTTGGGAAAACGGTGCGCAGTCGAGGACTTAACATGACCACAAAGATTCCGTTCTTTCCGCTCATCCGCCCCCCTCTTCCCAGTATCTCTTCCCAGCCTTGCCCTGGCCTTCCCTCTGCTTGTGGAAGTAATACCAGATTACAGAGCGACTGTTGTCAAACCTTCCTATAATGTGTTTTTGTAGCCCATTTTCCCCCGGCCTCTTGTTTGGACAGCTGTCCTTTTAGCGGCTGGGTGTCTTAAGACGCTGTTCTAGCATGACTCCGCGGCGTTTTTTTTCCCCTTTTTTTCAAACGCGGAATTAACGTCTCATTTCAACTTCATAAACATGTAATACGTTTCCAGCTTAACAAAGGGAAGGCCGCCCAGAGCGCTGTGGGCGCTGAGGGGGATTCGTGTGAAGAATGTTTCCGAGGAGGTGCGCGAGCATTCTTCATTTCCTTCAAAGCGCGGAGCGTTATTTATTCCAGCCTGGTGATCTGGAGCTGATATGGAGAGATGGCTTTTTGATTGGCTGAAAGTTCTATTTGTGTGTGTGTGTGTGTGTTTGTTTTGTTTTGATAATACAGGCCAGTATGGGTTAATCCCTCTGTGATTCAGGTACAGAAGACGAGTCCCAACAGGCCACTGACACACGGCATGAAACTCCAAAAGTGCACATGATCCAAGATAGAGAGAGTGAGAGAGAGAAAGAGAGGGAGAGTTTAAAGAAAACAAAAGCAGAAGGATAGGATAGAGAGGGGAAAAAGCGCACATAACAGAGAAAGCTTCTTTTGTTTGTTGAATCAAAGAAGATCGGTTTAAATGAAATACCCATCCAACCCAGCGTTCACAGGGAGGGTGCTGGCCCTGGGTCAGCTCAGGAGAGGTGTTAGGAGAGGAGATGAGGAGTGTATCTGTGTTGGTGGGTTGAGCGTGCGAGTCAGGCTCTGACAACTGGGTCACGTCCACATAGAGTTCCTGGGATACCCCTGGACAGCGTTGCACGGTAACAAATTCACAAGGACCACTGATTGAACCATGAGGCACACACATTTATACTCAATACACCAGCCATAATAAGGTTCCAACTCACAACATTCTCAACCCCAAATACTGTCGAACAATCATTTCAGTATGAGCATAGCCACTTAGGAAACATTTCCACCAGATGAACCAGGGCCAATCTGATCTCCTGATCCACAGCTCTTTAGACTCTAGACCTGGAGAACAGTGATTGAAACCTCAATAGAAGAGATGATGCAGAGATTCCCCTCAAGATGAAGGGCGCAAAAGCCTTACCAGGAGCTCCAAAGTACCTGGACTCCAAGACACACACACACGAACGCCATGTACCTTAGCATAAAACTAGTCCCAGATGTGTTATTCCAAATGAATCACAGATGGTTACCTACGCTCCTCCCTGCTAAAGACTGCCTTAAACAACAGCACTGTTCGGGTTTGATTCAGGAGCCTACAATCAGTCTGGACCGGGCTTATTACCATGAGGCTCGCTGGCAAGACTTGGGCCTTCTCTTCCTCTTCTTGTCAGGAGGTAAATACCTATTGGCTGCTCAATAAGTGGCTCTGGTGCATGGAGTAAGGGGCCTTTTTCCCCCCTTCTGCTCTCCCTAGGCTTGACAAGCAGCTATCGACAGAGCAGTTACACACTCGCCCATTGGGGGAAATCCACCACATTGTGCCCCAGGCAGCTGATAAATGAAACTTGTATGCTACCTGAGAGTGCAAAGGCTTGTGCTTGTCCACACACACACACATACACACACATTCTGGTACATGCTGTCACAGATTAGCACAGGAGCCTTGTTTTAATAGTGCTGATGAGAAGCAATGGAAATTAAAAGGTCGTTAAAAAGGTTAAGGTCATTAATGATGTACTAGAGACGGACACTCCTAAGACACGCCTCGACTTTCAGCAACGATCACAATACATGATTAAAAAATATAAAACCATTCAATGGGCAATTAGGCGCCTTGGAAATAGCTGGCCAAGCCAAAACGCATCACCGGTATTGACAAGCGCAGAGAGGTGAAGAGAAGATTGAAAAGTCTCTCTCTTTCGCTCTCTTTTTCAGTCATTTGCAGCCTTTAGTTCAGTTCCTGAATGACCCTGGAGTGGAAGGAAGAACTGTGTCAGAACAAAATATTTGCCATGACGCATCATCTCACAGGCATGTCATGTAGAAGATTTCAGGAGAACTTCCTGCTACGTTTAGAACGTTCAGTAGATAGACGTGATGGTGTATGTGTGCGTTATTTCTTTAATTAGCTAAAAAGGTCATGTTTTATGGATTCATAATGTAGAAACTATTTGGCACAGAGACGCTGCCATCTTGAACGGATCTGCTCGCGATTTAGCAGTTATTTTATTCTTTATGCTAATTCTTTTTATAGTTTGTTTGGATTACAAA
The DNA here is from genome assembly GCA_030014305.1 of Clarias laeviceps. Taxonomy (NCBI): domain Eukaryota; kingdom Metazoa; phylum Chordata; class Actinopteri; order Siluriformes; family Clariidae; genus Clarias; species Clarias laeviceps. Next base: position 25,904,271 of record JAQMYJ010000007.1, read on the forward strand.
CCACACAGTGCAAAAAAGTTTCATTTCTTTTTTTTCTTTTTTTATTATGTGTCCTCTTTTTTTTCTTTTTTTTTTTCTTTTTTAAAGTTGTAAGTTAGTTAGTTTAGGAAGTACCCGCGGTTTTCTTTAAACTGAGCATAATTTATTTGCTGCGAACTGAAACGTAACTAAAAGGTGTATTTTTAGACAATTCCCCGAGCTTACATCATGTTTCTGTATGACTAATTTGTTAATAAGTTTCTGGTTTGACTCCAAATATTGTAACCTAGAATTCCCAGGCTAACAGCAGGAATTGCTGGTTTTTCCATATTTAATGAGAAATTCGAGCATAGAATCTTTGTGTAAACTTTGTGTAAACTTGCTCCAGGAATTGTAATACGGAAGCCAATTAAATCTATTTACTAAGTGGTAGGTGGCTCAGTAGTAGGCTTCATGATTGACATGCCGAAGGAGCAGGTTCGATACCCAAATCCACACTCAGCCATGAATATGACGAGAAGGCGACTAACGAAGTGATATGACTAATTCGGGATGAGGTTTTTGATCTTAATGGTTTAATGGTTATGGGGTGGGACTACTGATCAGAAGGTCACAAGTTCAAACCCCATCGTCATCGTTGGGCTCTTGAGCAAGGCCCCCAACCCTCAACTGCTGGAAAAGGGTGTCTGAATTTCATAACTGTAAACACGATAACAGCAAGTTAAGACGCTAACGTAAAAAGATCATCCTTAGTTCGGGCTATTGATTATATCTTTGTTAAGGATTTAAAATAATAACAAACAAAAAAAATTCACATTTCTCATGACTGTTATTGGTTGGTCCAAATCATGGTAGAAAAATGAGAAATCATACATCAGTCATGGTCACCCAGGTTGGCAGAGAACATGGAGCGAGTGATGTCACACACTCTTGCTATGGATCATTTTCGATGTTCGTCTGATAAAAAGGCTTTGACGCCACTAACCTTCATTGATCCATAAGCGGCAAGGCAGGTCTTATCACCCGCACTCTCCTGATGATATACTGGGATCTGCTTTTTAATACACTTGCACTTCTCGTAGAGGGTCTTACTCTAACCTCCTGCCCTCAGAGAGTATTTCAAAGCTCTGTTCTACCGCAAAGGCCACACGGAGTCTGTTTTCACACTCCTCGTCTAGAGCTGTTCAGGAGAAGCTGTTCTGTTTATCTCTGTTTATCGTTTGGTCGTTTCATCTAGACCGAGATGAACAGGACTGTTAACAGTTCGTAAAGGTAGAAATCTATGACAGAGTGTTTTTCTAAGCTCCTTCAGGAAGCTAAGGACTATCCGGTGACGATCAGCTGAAGCCGTGTTTTCTTTCCTACTCGTGCAGAACGGCATGAGAAAAGGTGGGAAATGGGAAGAAATGGAAGTGCATGGGTGTACTCTCCCACATGGGTGTACTCTCCCACACACAGATCTCGCCTTTATCAGATGGAAGGACTGCAGGCGAAACTGCATTTATTTTAACAGAATTCGCCTCAATCAACAGTTTCATGAATGCTTTGAGACTTTGCTGAACTTCTTCGTTTTATTGGTCGTTTTATTACTTACGAGCATTAAAAGCAAGATATTTTTATTCATAACTGTTTTCTTCATGTAGACAACTATAAGAGCAGTGATAGAATTCCATAAATACTTTGTCCTCACCAGATTTCTTACATTCATTAAATAATAGTGTTTTGTAAAGTCTTCGTTCTGACAAAGCTCTATTCTGAGTGGCTCCAGAAAAAAAAATCTTAATGTACCACACTTTGATATGAAAAACGTTACATCGTCGTTAGGACAATACGGCGATCCGTTTAGAGATTCCATGTTTAATCGGCCGGAAATATAACAGAAGAAGAAGTATTTCCCTCCAACTTAAAGGTTAGGTTAGGCTTCCCACCGTTTCCCAAGAAATCCCGCCTTTTGCGTTATTTTGCTACAAGAATTCAGTCTCATCTATGATTGGTTGGATATTTCTCTGCAAGTCAATCAGAACCGATCCTAAGCCAGAGAGCCATTGGATTAAAGTTCAAAATGAAGACTGCAAAAAATGGCATCTTGGCATGTGAAATATTCTTGAATCTAGCCAAAACTATAGATAATTTCTTAAAATTAGGTTACTTTTATTTAAAAATATAAGATTATTAAGTTTAATTGTAGTCAAATTGTACTAATGTGCAAGCGAAAATGTCTTGTTCCATTGGCAGAAAACTTTTATTCTTTCAAAAAGTAAATTCCAAAAACCTAGCAAATGAGTAGTTTTTCACTCGCAATCTTAGCAACATTTTACAAGAAATAAGCTAAATAAGATTTTATTTGGTTTGTTGTAATCTTGTGTTAAGAAATCATAGATCTGTCTGGATTCAAGAATATTTCAAGATGCTAACATGTTAACTTTGCAGGGAGAATTGTTCTCACTGTGTTTAATGATCAGAAATGAAAGCTAAATTTCTTCTCTGGAAACTCGTCATGCCACCTAATGTTACCCACACATAGGGCAAAAGTGCGGAAAGAATATATATATATATATTACAACACAAGAGAAACAATCAGGTCAAGTGTTTATATGCATAATATTTACATGTTAAAATTAGCCGAACCTACCTATTATTTCTTAAAATAACTTTACATCAAGTGAAAAATAGCAGATAATTTTGCTAGGTTTTAATCATTTATTTCTTGAAAGAAGCTAAATTATCTGCCAATGAAACAAAAAAAAATTTCTCTTGAAATAAGCTTAATAATCTTTTATTTGGTTTGTGGTAAAATTATTTTAAGAAATTATGAATAGGTTTGGCTAGATTTTTCTTTTTTTTTGCAGTGCACCATTCTTATTCCCCTTGCAGTGTTTATGCGATGCATTTTTACTCGGATTGGGCGATTATTCCAATTATTAGTGGATTATTAGTTTTTTTATATTATATTTTATTCTATTCCATAATTTATTTCTTATTAATAATCTTGATTTTAAGGTCACGAGCGGTCTGATATAAGCATTTCACTGCATATCGTACGGTGTATGACTGTGTATGTGACAAATAAAATTTACATTTGAACATTAATGTCCATGTAAACTCAGCTACTAATCAGTTCTTGATTTGTTTAGGAAATTTGGTTTAAATTATTACAGCACATTTTTTAAATAATAAATTATTATAGCAAAAGTAAATCAGAACTTAATAAATAAATCATAACCAAAACTTTGATCTCGCACTTCACTTAAACACGTAAAAAAAATAAAATAAAAAAAAACCCTACAGACTAGTGTACTCTCAGTGTTTCTTCCTCTCCGGCGAGTTTCACCCAGGTCATCAGAGCCTGGCTGATCTCTGCGTGCTGCTCCATGCCAAGCGCCCTTGTACGCTGGCACCCTTCCAAGGCCTGCTGAAAGTAAAAGAACTTAGAGGACACCCATTCCTATATATATGTGACTTGAGGCGAGGCAAGATAAAGGAGACTGGACGACTCGAGGCAGCATTATCCCGCCTATTGATTTTAGCTGTTGGGTATTACAGAGGGAAACAGTGGGTTTATCAGGGCATGATCTCCGTGCACTTTTACTAACTAGACGAGTCTTTCCACAGCTTATCTGACAAAGAGCCTATTACGGCCTCCCTCTATATCCTCCCTCGAGCATGGCCTTTCTGTTAGCTCGGGGCTAGGCTAATTCCACTGCGCTAAGAACTTCAGGTGATTGTAAGCAGCAATGTGGGTCAGTAATTATAGCCTTTAAAAAAGATTTTTTAGCGGACCGGAATCTGAAGGTGACACCCGTCCTGCATCCTTTCACCTGGACGACCTTGATAGAGAGAGAGTGTATATGTGTGTGTACATGAGTGTGTGTGTGTGTGTGTGTGTGTGTGTGTGTGTGGGCACTCGCATCTCTTCCTTTTCTTTTTCTCACCCTCTCCTGAATAGAACGAAAAAGAGATAATGAGTGTGGTATAATCCCACAGAGGAGCTCAATTCATCCTCTAATCACAGACTAAATGTTGGTTTTAATTACAGAGAAGTGCAAAGATCTGAAGCGCACTGTACTCCTGAAGCTCTCGCTCACACACACACACACACACACACACACACACACATGTGCGTACAAAAAAATAAAAAAAATACAAATCACGTAACGATGTGATGCTGTTAGCATGCTGGCGGCTAGCAACCCCCTTCCGCTCTGCTGAACAAATAGCGGGAACGCTGAGTTTGTTTCCCTTTATGCGGCGTGATATTTCATTTGGATGTATTTCCCATTTCCCGATATTAATAATGAAGACGGGTCGACACCAAGAAAATTTCCCCACAGCAATTAAGGTGAAAATCCATAATCTAATCAATGTGCAATTCAAAAGGATTGTCTTAGCGCGCACAAAATATAGACCTGATGATATTGTGCATAAACGGACGTGAAATTTCTATTACGAAAATGACCGGCGTGGGATTTTACGCTGAGGAAACCGGGAGAAAGTTGAACAATTTACATATTTCATCAAAAAGGCAGCTTACGAGTGCGGGTGAAAAAAACAAACAAACATTCTGTTAAAGGGGTGAAGATTGCAAAAGAGTTTAATCTAGGACGGGGAGGGAGGAAAATACAATCTTATTTCGGAGCCAGGCTGGATTTCTTAACTGTCTTATAATGTAAGGCACTATTTCAAATACCTTTAGCACACTCCAGGGTCTCACGCGATGGGGAGAGTAAAAGGAGTCTGACTAGACAGCGTCTGTGCCTGAAACACAGACAGGGCTGTGCTGTGATTTTATATATACTTTATACTGTATATATCATTGACGAGGTGGTGTGATGAAGCAGAAATACAGATGATGCCTGAAAGTACGAGAGGTGTTCAAGTCAAACTGGGAAATTTCTGGTAAATGAAGGCGTAAAAACGATACGGTGAAATCGCATGAATATCGGTGCAAATGTTTTAAAGAAGGCCATACGTCTGTGAATGACGATCCTGGCTGAGGTGGCTCGGAGCCCACTGCAGTCGTTGCGCATGAACATTCATGAACTGAGAAAACGTTCTACCTTGATGATATCCAAGCACTAGTGAAACAAACGCTGGGCTACGTGCATATTACTGTAGCAGGGAATAATGTGGAGAAATAAAGGGAACTGTGAGTTACATCAAAAGTCCCGGTTTGACTTGAACAGCCCTTTAGATGATTATTTTCAGGTTCATTCTGTGCCAGTTTATTCCCTAGAGAATGACGACGCACTTCCTTTTAATCCATCCATAGTTATATTTAATGTCGCCTCACGTCCATGAAACAGGTTCTCACCTACATTATAGCAGCTGTACACAGATGTTCTCTCACCAGCACCTCCTTTTCTCTTACTTTAACAAAAAAAAAAGCATGAACTTATCTGTCTATCTCTGCTTGTTACAAAGCACTGACACTGAAGACTTACTCATCTCCTTTCCTATACAAGTACAAAAATGTGCAATCATAAAACCTGTGCTTATTATCATAATGGAAGATGAATCAGCCTATCAGATCATAATGAGCGGAGGTCTGTACCACATCCTGGCAAACCCGTTCTCTCTAGTCTTTTGGCCTGGTTTACCCCTCTGTACACCCACTGAAGCCAAGATAAATCTTATCACGGAGCCCTGATTAAGGTTTTAATTTACATTCTGATCAATAGCCCGAGTCTATCGGCAACGGGTCTAAAACTCTATTTACCAAAGGATGCCGAGCTATCACTTGATCAAGGATCCACAGCCACCATAAATTATGTGTGTGTGGGGCACTATGTGTCCATGCCTGGGGGATTTTTGAGGTGTTAGTGAGACGATGGGGGAGTTTTGGTCACAAGCGACTCATCAATACCCCCAGTAGAGAGGAGCCGGTCACCTTACACCAGTTTACCCCCGCTGGCACAAAGAGCTCAGGTTGCGCCGGCGAACACCACCGACACTGCCAAATGGAGTGTGTACACACTCTGTCAGGTCAAATTTACCATCCCCTAAGCTAACAGACAATTATCAATTATCAGTGAAGTAACCGGAATTGAGACGTTCGAGCCGTGCTATCTGGCTGAGCGCGATTATCTCTTTCCAAGTATCTCTAAATGAGGAGTTTAAGATTGTGTGCAGAATTCCTGATCGCTGCTCTTCGAGCAGGTCGAGCGATGGATGCATGGGAAACACAGCCCGGGATTGTTCCGGCACCAGTTAGCACCGCCGTGACATCCAGGAAACAGCCCAGAAGCTATTTTCAGCCTTTCTAATGTTTGTTTGGAAGTTTGGGCTTTGCAGTTCTGTGTGTGTGTGTGTGTGTGTGTGTGTGTGTGAGAGAGAAAGAGAGAGACAGAGAGAGAGAGAGAGAGACTGTAGGAGGGGCGGGTTTATAAATACACACAGAACGCTTGTGAAACACGAAACACGTATGTAAGGGTTGGAGTTGTAGACTCATAGACGTCCAAATCGCGTAAACAAGGAACAAAATACACTGTGACATGCCTTTGCAGGAAAATAACCAATGACACAGCGATGTGACAAAGCAGTGTCTCGTTATCATTATGTAAATGATTATTTTCCTATAAGAGCACATTTTTGTCCATTCACAGAGACAGGGGACAAAACAAATGTTACAGCAGGAATAAACAGTCTTTCCCTCGCCGACCAGCCTCTCTTTCTCTTTCTGTGATTGTTAAAAAGCACTGACACTGGAGACTCCTTCTCTACACATTCAATAAATATCACCTGAGAGAAAAACGAGCAACAGACCATCACGTGACTCGGTGCCACTTCTGTCACCCAACACCTTCTGACCAATCAGAATTGGAAAAGTCTGAGCTTTTTATTGGGGGGGGGGGGGGGGTCTGAGTTTTTCCTGAAGATTTGACAGGAGCAAGCCAGCCAGCTCGCAGCTGTGACGTCCTCTAAATGGACAACATGATGACTGAAAAATGACCAAGAACAAAAACAAGGCTCAATCTGTCATTACACGTCTCACATTTTCAAACTAAACCCGGTCCACCGTGTGAGTGAGATGGGCATTAGAGCAAACGTCTCTCTCCACTCTGTGTGCTTTAACACTAAAGCATTAACGACAGGATTCCTGGGACGTTTCCTCCACCTCCTCCTCCATCTCCTCCTTGTTGTTTTTTTCCCAGGCTAAGGAAAGGAAGAAGGGCAAGTCCTTATCAGCGCAGAGAAAGTGTCATCATGGCGTTTCTGCAAAGACTCTGCTGACTCGTCCATTCTTTAACGTGAGATCATTTCGGACAGCTGACCTCAATATCAACACGCCAACGCCGGAGCTGAACACCGGAGCTCTCTCATTTGCAGCTTCTCACTACGAGGCCCGGGCCTGCACGACTACATTTCCAAGGCTTTTATTTCTGTTTCCTGCCTCACTAAACTGGTGCATTTCTATTTCAACTGTTTTTCAAGCCCAGTCTAAGTCTGTGATCAATTCAGTCAGTTCTGCAAAATACTAATAATAATTACTATTATATATAATTTTTCATAATGTTACTTATTTAAAAATGAGTAAATATAGGACTACAAAATAATAATATTTATTTTTATTATTATTATTATTATTATTTATAAGCTTTAAAATTCTATATAATATTTTATAATAATAATAGTTATTATTATTATTTTATATTATTCTATTATATTATATTGTTAATTATTTATTTATTATATATTAACAATAATAAAATATATAGACATTTAAAATTCAATA
>JAQMYJ010000007.1:25916981-25929953 GCA_030014305.1 Clarias laeviceps
AAAAAGAGAGCTTGGAAAAAAAGAGTGAGAGTGACAGGAAAATGGAAGCTACCAGATTAAATGAAAGGAAGAATGAGAAAACATGCAGGTCATCTCTGTGTGTGTGTGTGTGTGTGTGTGTGTGCGTGTGTACATATGTGTGTGCGCACGCGTTTGTGTTTCTGGCTCATCCCCTTTCCCAGGACAGAGGTCTAGGGGGGCCTCGTATTTCTCTCTGCCTGTCAGCCAGGCCTGTTGGAGAGACAGTGCTGAGCAGCTGTGTTCTACGAGGTGCCCTGGCCTGCCTACACACACACACACACACACACACAAACATAGATACACACACACACACACACACGCCAGCTTTTTGATCCATCTGTTTCAGCCAAGTCAAAATCTCACTTCTCCAATAAACTTTCAATGCGTTTCAACAGGCTTGTGTTTCACATAGAAAAGGGGAGAAATTATTCGGTTCTTCGATTTACTCAAACGATTCTCAAACGATTCTGAACTGAAGCACAGCAGAAGTCATGGCGGAATTTTATGCACATGTTTGCTGTGAAGAGCACAAAATCATTATAGCTGTCAAATTTCTTTAGTAGATCTGAATAATAATTATCAGTTACATTTACCTGGATAACATTTATTTCTTCAAACCGATGAAATCCTTCTGATTAGAGATTCAAACTTAACCTGTTTATATGGACTGTCTTATTTAATCAGCGTGTAACTTATTTGGCCTGGCAAAATGCTTCTTCCTGCTGTAGAGCATTTAATCTATCAAAAAAAAATAACAGAAGAAGAAGAAGTACTGTATTTCCCTCCAACTGTGAGTTTAGGTTAGGCTTCACACATTTTCTGATAAATCCCACCATCTGTGTTATGACTGGTTACAAGAATTCAGTCTCGTCTATGATCTGTGCTCTTTCTTGAGCCAGAGACCCACGGAATTAAAATCTAGATCAGGAACAGAAGCAAAATGTCCTTCCTGGAAACTCGCCATGTCTCATAAAGTCACCCTCCGTAGGGGGCAAACAATGCACAGAAAGAATATACTTATTCCAGCAAGAGGGAAACAATCAGATCAAGTGTTTACACCGATAATATTTACCTATTGAACAGGTTATCAAAGTTTTATACACCACCCCTGTCTTTCGCTCGGAAAAGGACGAACCGAGTCTATATAAAATGAAAAGTGAACGAAATCATCTCTTAAGTTTCACATCTTTCAAAGGAATATAAAAAAGTTTTTTTGGGGGGGTAAATAAAAAGGTTTCTTCATAAATCCTGCCTGTATAAAAAACCCTATTATGACATTTTGCACACTGATAGAGAATCTTTCCAAAGGAAATTATAAAACATCCAAGAACTGATCATTTTTCCCTCCGTAAACTTGCTGACGGATGAACTTGGGCAACATGGTGGTGAAAGTATAAAATCTGGTGATGACATTGAAGCTCCTTCCTGCCTTTCTTCTCTCTCTCTCTCTCTCTAGCCATCATTGTCCAGATCATTAGAGAGGAATGTGGATGAAGTGTCCTGAAATGTCTCTGTGTGCTGATGGATGGTGGAAAGAGTACGCAGCATTACGCAGTCACACGCATTCAATCATGGCAACACACACACACACACACACACACACACACAGACACACAAACACAGATACACACAATAGTTGCTTATCCTTGCTAACTAAAGAGGCAGTGCTAAGCAGGAGAACGTGTAAACGTTAGCAAGCCCAGCCAGCTGCTTTATCTTAATAGAGGTCAAACCTAAACTCCAAACCGAGTAGGGGATCTGGTTAGTGTCCACCACCGTCACGAGACATTTCCTCCATATCGCGGCCCAGGCCCACTCAAAATGGAGGTGCTGCTTTATCTCGCGCTCTCTCGCTCAGCGTTGTCATAATTCTATCAATGCTAATTACTTCCAGCACTGCTGTCATTTCTCTTACAGACACTTCTCAATCAAGCACGGCAGTCATGGACAGGGTTTTAGGCTCGGTGAGGAAATTCACAGCCAAAAATCGCACATCCTGATTTAGATTTCATCCTGAATATAATAGCATTATGCATTAAAATACTTAGCAAGCAGGATGACTTAGATAGTAGTATTGTGCCAAGAATAGAATGTATGTTTTGTTGCCATTTGTTGAAAAAAAAAAAAAACTTTGATTTGATAAAAAAAAAAATTATAATAAATCTGAAATAAAACAATATGACTTCAAGTTTCACTCAAACATGCTTTGCAAAATCACCTTCCTCACTTAATTATGGTCCAAACTAGAAAGCTAATCAAACTAGCCATTATTTCCAGACAAAAATACTTAAGGAATTATTCCTAAAGCAACTTTGGACAGCTTAAACATGAGCTACTTAGAAGGGTGTCTCTTATAATTCTTCCTTATTTAACTGTAGCAAACAAGCAAGCCCATCTAACTAGCTAAAATTTCCTGAGAAACTACCTAGCTAGCTTAGATACTGATTCCTGACCTAGCTCTACACAACTCAAGCACAAGCAAAAACATAAGTTTTCTCACAAGTCTTTCTCATTCTCATTTAACTGTAGCAAACTAGCAAGCTAATCTAACTATCAAATATTTCCAGAGAAAGCTACCTAGCTAGCTTAAGCTTAAGCTTAACTTTGAACAACTCAAACAGAAACTTAAATAAGTGTCTCTCATAACTGTTCCTCAATTAACTGTAGAAAACTAGCAAAGTAATCTAACTAGCAAAAAATTTCCTGAGAAAAGTACCTAGCTAGCTCAGATACTGGTTCTTGAACTAGCTCTACACACCTCGGACACAAGCTGAAACAAATGTCTCTCTGAACTCCTTTTCACTTAACTGTAGCAAACTAGCAAGCTAATCTAACTAGCAAATATTTCCTGAGAAAACTACCTAGCTAGCTTAGATACTGATTTCTAAAATAGCTCTAGACGACTGAAGCAGAAGCTAAAACAAATGTCTCCCGTAAGTCTTTCTTACTTAACTGGCACAAACTAGCATGCTAATCTAACTAGCTAATGGAAACCTAATAACTCCTGAAGTCATTCTACACAACTCACTCATAACCTAAAATGGTTGTAAACTTAAATTATTGTTAAATGTTTGTAATTTTTCCGGCAAACATCGAAGATTTCAATATATTAGCATTCCCTTTCTATCTGCTTTAGTAATGGCACCTTAAAAAATAGCAATATTTCGGCACCAAAAATACCCTGCAACAAGTTTCGCGAATCGGGAATGAGGTCTCTGCTGATTTCCTCATCGCCTCCTCAGCGTCCCCAGCTCCGTGCATTAATATTTGCCTTTCTTCCCTCCTCATACATTTGCATATGATTAAAAATTCTGACCTAAATGCATTTTGATCACTGAGTAATTAGTGGCTCGTTCTTTGGAGGAGGGCAACCAGCTAAAAGGCGCAACGTGTGCTTTATCCAGGAGGAAAAGTGGGGAGTTTTACATCACGGGTTCTGAAGAGGACCCCAGGACGAGAGCTCTTTAATCAAGCCCATTAGAGGTCGGCTTGATGTTGGGCGGAGAGCATCCTACAAACAACACCTCCTCTGTGTCACCTCCAAACAGAGGGGGAGTGTCAATGAGGGGGTAATAAGGCAAGACAATGGGTAAACAAGCCAAGGGAAGCCCGCCTTCTGTGTGTGTGTATAGGAATCCTCATGGTTCTCTCCAGGCTTGGCACGGGTGCAAGAGCAATTAGCGCCGCCGCTGGTTGTTTAACATTTGCATATAAATGCACTTGGTGGCAAGTGCTAAACACCCGAAACAGACGGTAGGAGGGATCTCCTGGGGGCCTTATTCTAGCATGGATGCCTACATCTGTACCTCTGATGCCCCCCTGATGCTCCTTTCCCCCTCCCGTGCCCAACAGGCTGCCACTTAGCCACTAGCACAGGCAGTGCCCCAGCTCTCAGTTCCTGTTTCAGGGGAGATTGCGAAAGACACCAGGGCAGGCTTCCTGTTGCTCAGCTCGTGTCACGAAAAAAGAAATACAGAGATACAGAGAGAGAAAGAGAGTTTCATGCCTCCCCAACACTGGCGCACACATACACACACACACACACACATACACACAAGCGTCCTCAGGAAGTCAGGGTGTGAGAAATGCTTTTTGTAAAGCGGAGGTGATAGTGGGGCTCCACTCAGGGAGAACCTTCACTCAGGAATGATAATAAGCAGCGCCTGACGCTGTCCAATCGCAGCGACAAACACTCTTCACTCATCGTGCCGTGCAATTCGAGCACATCTAGTCATCTAGCCTTGGGATAGTGGCTATTGTTTTCGTCCTGTACAGTGTGTATCGCCTCTTTTCCTCTGCATGTCCGTCTCGCAGTCCGTTTCCTCCACAGCACTGCCAGTTGTTATGACAGAGCTGATTCATTAAAAAAAAGAAAAGAAAAGAAACGGACCAACGGAAGGAAGCCAAGGGTCTGTGCCCCTCGCTCCCCCCTTTCACTGTAAACAGTGCATATGTGTATCTCTCACACACACACACACACAATAAAACACATGCACATGCGCGCACACACGCACACAATAACACACATGCACGCACACACACAAGCAGGCTTACCCCACTAACATATGGCCAAGTCCCAATCCTTCCAATGACTAAACTCTGAATTGACCCTGAGTTTCTTCTTCTTTTCGTGCAATGCTCCAAGTCACAAATCTGCTTCAACGTGCTTCAACTTCTCCAAGTTTACAGATCAAAAAAAAAAAGCCCACAAAAAAAAAAATCTGACACCTTGTCATGCAAGCTTTTAAGGCTTCAGATGCCCGTGCCAACTTAATGACTCAGATGCAGCATTGTACAAATTAGCTTTAGATCCGCGGCGACTTCCAGCAACCGCAGGCAGTTAAGAGCTACAGTTCGACAAGTCTGGCTCATTACAGGCCTTAGGTTAGACTGCAGAGAGAGAGAGAGAGAGAGAGAGAGAGAGAGAGAATATTATCTTGCTTGTTCCACACTTGCAACAAAAGGTTAGAAAGAAAAAGGAGAAGAAAGCAGAGAAACAAAAGACTGGCACCTGACAAAGTAACCAATCCATGAATGTTGCATGCAAGCGCTCAGCCTTTCACCTCTCCCTGACCCCTTCAACACCCCCCCCCACCAAACATACACACACACATCCTCACACACACACTCCATCGTGCTTCTGACAAATCACAAATTTCCTACACTGTTTCTATATTAGTGTGTATTTCTACAGCAAAAAAAACACAATCCAGTACATTCGCAACACAGCCAGAAATCATTCATCAAGGTCGGCACTGACAAAACAAGAAGACCACTCCTACTTATTCCTGCTCAGTGTCGCACGGCTTCTACTTTTAGCGTACGCCGACTTTTTGATGGAAAGACGCAGGCGATAACATTTCCTGTAAAGCAAAAATGTTGTACAACATTTAGTGTTGTTCCCACAACTTGCTGGACGTTTACGCCGGAAAGTGGAAAGCTTCAGATCCAAACCCTTGAGTTGTAGTTGTGTGTTTTGTAAAGCGTGACTGGTAATTCGTAACATCATTCCTAACCGGACCCAGAAACAGAGCTTGAATTTTACAATCGCAGCTGCAGATTTCGCAAATTAATGATTCATGACGCAACGATCTCCAGATAGGAGACGTGTTGTCTGTCTTCGATCGATCCCATGAGGTGCAGATATTTAGGCAACTGCAAAACAGGTGCCTATATACAGGAAAACTCCCCTGTAATGCAGTTTAGGAATCCTACGAGAATCTGGTTGTTTCTTTCAATGGATCTGATTAATTGAATAAATTATACGTAGGCCGAACTACATAAAAAAAAACTCAATCTTGATTTTCTTTTCTTTTTTTATTCACATTTACGTTTCACACATAAATATCAATCAGTCATGCATTACAAAGCCAGGTTGCAGTGCAGCTGATTTATTTTACGTTTGGCCACGCCCACAACATTCTATAAAAGGTTGTGCTGAAAACCACAAAATGAGGCGCCTCCTAAACACGGCGCGCACTACAACTTTCGGCTCCACGGACACGCCTCAACACTTGTTTTTTTTTTTAAAGGGGGGTTTGTGTTGCCAATACTTTTGTCCTGATACTCCTTATTACTTTGTATTATTTGTCTCCGTTTCATAGTTTCCCTCTGAGTCATTAATATGAAACGATAAAATGAGTTGCATTAAGTTGGCGTACAGTATAATTTTCTCGTTGATAAAATGACAACAATCTAAAACTTTAATATACAAATAGTTTGACGTCAATCAAGGTTCACAAACAAATCTCTTTACATGTTAATTTACATAAACCTGTGAGGGAAAGATATGATACAATTGTAGTTACAGTATTTTACAGTAATTTGTAGTAACTAATTAACTAAATTACAGTAAATAATTTACAAATAAATTTGTGTTGATTGAAGACGCATGAGTGGCTTATTTATTTTATCTCATATTATATTTATTTAAATTTATATAATTCCATGTATCCATCGTGTATTCTTAGAAATAAATTAAGGCTTTATGAAATATAAAAAATGAGATATAATTTATGAGTAATATAGGTGTGTTTTGGTTTGTCAGGTTTTGTGTGTGTGTGTGTGTGTGTGCGTAGACAAAACAGCACCTCGCTAAGAAGGTGTAATAGCTAGATGGAAGTTCGAGGTATGATTATCTGTGCTCCTATATAACCCTTAATGCCAAGTGTTGTGCACCTGGTATAAACAGGTTACACCCTTGAGAGGGAAAAAGGGAGGGGCAGCAAGGGTTTTAGGGGTGTCCAAGAGTGCCAATTAAACACCTTGGCCAATCGGCTGACCTCTCCTAGGACTTGCGGCATCCACGAACCAATCGTCTCTGTCCCTCTTGCGCCTCGTTAAAAGCTGTCCATGATAGGAAGGCAACAGGGTGAGATGTGAGATGAGATCTTTTTTTTCTTTTCCTTTTTTTCCCTCTCTCTCCCTTTTTTAATTATAATGTCTGGGAGGAAGAGAACACCGTGTGGTAAACAATCATCGTTACAATTAAGAACAATGCCTCCTACGCCGAGGCAGGAGAGACACGAGCCCTGGAGCCATTAAATCTCTCACCGCTGCCGTTATCCTCATTATATTTACCTAATAAATGCGATTCAGATTTACATCCGTGTGACTGACAGAGACGGGTCACTTAACGACTTCGCCCCAAAGAGAAAGTGATTCCAACACCAGACCCGACACTGACAAAACAAAGAAATGATGGCTAACAGGCAAATTCAAAGTCGTGTTTGCTAAGGGTTGCTAACATTGCTAATAAGAAAATGCTAGCAGGAGTTAGGAGCTATAAAAAAACTTGAAAAAAAGTTGAACACGCTCCTAACATTTATAGCTCCTACTAAGCCGCCGCAACACGCCGTTTTGCTAATGAATATATGAAAAAAGTGACCCAGGCTTTGTGGTGTTTTATCCAATCGGACATGTTTATGGAAATGATTTCCCTGAAGTTGGTTCATCCGACCAGAGGCTAGCTACAGAGCTAGAACTTTTACCACAGAAAGCAGGTTATACAATTTAGCACATGTTTAACGAGAAGTGGATGAAGAACACTAGCATCTTAGCAGGCGGGTGAGTGAGTGATGAGTGAGCATCTTAGCAAGTGAAACATTCCTGAATATAGTCAAACCTATTTATAATTTTTATTTTTTAACCAAATCTTAAAAAATATAACCAAATATTGTTCTATTGACAGACAATTTTGCTAGGTTTTAGAAATAAATTTTTTGATAGAAGCAAAATTCTCTGTCAATAGAATAAGACATTTCGCGCTTGCAATTTTAGCATAAATTTTTTTTTTTTTTTTTTTTACCAGAAATAAGCTTAATAATTCTATAGTTGATTTGCGGTAAACATATTATAAGAAATTACTTGTTCAGCCAGACTGAAAAATATTTTACCTGCTATTACGTCTTTTCTTGCGGTGAAGTGTGCATTTATTTTACACATCACAACAAGAAACCTGTTGAAATGTTTTGTTTTCTTATCAAAAGTGACCTTGTTATCTATTAGCACACAAGACCAAGAGACGCTCACGAAATCAAAGGTCAAAGTTCACCTAGATGAAGGCGAAGATGAGAAAGAAAGTAAACTCTCCCGGGACGTACACACGCCGCGTCCTGTCCCTTTCCGTGATTATGCCTTTGCGACGTGACATCCACAATTGCTTACGTGGACATTTCAGGCATCTCCAGTATCGCCACAGCAACAAGTCAAAAATTGTAGATGGTGATATAAAGTACACACAAATATACATACAAACACCATTCTTGTCGTACTAACCTTGTGAGGACCTTTGGACTTTTTTTTGTTTTGTTTTTAAGCCGTTCTCTTTGTAGGGATCATGTCCAAAAAAATCTGATATTCCTATCCCATCGGTCCCCGGTGACCCTCACCCCAACCTACACACACACGCACACACACACACACACACACAAAGCAGTGTTTCTACCTTCTATAGAATTACCTTTAATCATCAATCATGACTTTTGGATTCAAAACATGTCAGCAGGAACAAAGGAAAATGTATTCATCTATGTAAATGTGCACGAGGAAGGGAAAAAAACCTCAATTACATTTTCAATTATTCCGAGTTAACAAACTGAAAATAAACCCCCCCTTTTTTGTCATTCACCCTTCCATATTTAATTGCTCTCTTTTTTGTCGCCGTGTTGAGGGATGTTCATTAATACGCTATATACGCACTATATTTGTGTTGAACAAAGACAGGGATATTGAATACATACATGAACGTGAGGATGAATAGAAGTGACGTTTGTAATAATATCCTCTCGGCTTTGTGTTCCGCGTTTATGAGGACCGGACGCGGATTTCGTGGTTAAGCCCGGTGCGTGAAGAGAATTAAAGACGGTTTTAATAAAATACATAGGAGTGTTGTGTCGGGGGATAATGTGCTAAGTGAGCGATAAGGCCGATATGATAAAAGGTGAAGCTGTGTGTGATGGTGTGTGTTGGTGTGCGTGTTGTCAAAGCCACTTAAGAGGACGTTTTAATGCTTTGCTGTGGTCAAGTGAGGTGCGCCGAGCCTACAGCGAAACAATGGCATCGAGGACCGCAGAGACAAAGAGGGCTATCCTTTGCCTCTTAACCCCTTCACTTCCAACACACACACACACACACACATGCACAGATCATGAGCCACAACAGTGATCCAGCTACCCTCTCTTTCATCCTTACACACAGCACCAGGCACTTCATAAATCCGCTCTAACATTTCAGACCAGAATAATCGATCCCCAAGCAGAAGAGGTGAGCGAGAGAGAGTGAGCAAGAGATCTTGGGCCTCCTCCTCCTCCTCCTCCTACTCATCCTCATCCCTGTCTGCCATCCGAGACCCCGGCGACACCCGACGAGCTGACACACATATGCAAATGAATCATTTTAAAATATGCAGAAAAGCATGGAGGCAGCGGGCGAGAGGAAGGCCGAGAGGGGGCTCCTGCCACCCTGCCTTTTTTTTTTTCTTTTCTTCCTTCTTTAATCCTTAAGCTGTGCTGTACACAGAGAGGAAGTGCCAGGGTCTCTGCTTTTGCATTCCAGCATTCACCAGCCACACACTGTGTGAGTGATTCAGTGATATATAGACATTTTTTAAGTTAAGTTCAGCCTTTATTTGTCACACATACATTACTGCACAGTGAAATTCTTTATTCTGCGCATATCCCAGCTTCTTGTTAGTAGAGCGCAGGGTCAGGGTCGGCGCCCCTGGAGCAGACAGGGTTAAGGGCCTTGCTCAAGGGCCCAACAGCGGCAACCTGACGGAGCTGGAGTCGAACCACCGATCTTCCGATCCGTAACTCAGAGCCTTAACACACTGAGCCACCACTGCCCCCTTTACCGAGCTCCATAAATGCATGCTCATGCACTGGTTTAGTCTTTCTCAGCACACACACACACACACACACACAAAGACAGAGTTCAAAAGTTCAATGTTTATTTTTTTATGACACAAAACAGACACACACACACACACACACACATGCCTACAAAGCATTTTAAAACACATGACATCGTCTAACTACATAACTGAACACAGATGTTAAGATCCAATCTCTCTCGATACTGAAAATCATCTCGAGTCGCTGCGATCGAACCGACCTCATCGTTCAGCTCCAATAAGTCAAATTAACCGCGAGGAGGAGACGATACATTCTGTCGAATATCTGATGTAACTAACCAAAAGGGGAAAAAATGGGAAAACACTAAATAGCGTCAGGTTCATAATTAAAAACAGAAAACCTTTTCCGTGTTTGCTCTGCTCTCGCTGACGAACTCGAATCAGTTGAACAAATCATCCGACCTGTTTGCTTAGCCAACGATACTTCTCTTACACGAGACAAATACAAGCGAAAACAAATCATTCCGTGTCTGAATGGAATAAAAGATCCGATGCTGGGGAAGAAAAAAAAAAAGGAAATATATAAATAATGAGCACGATAATGAAAAGCCTCAGTAAGACAAGTTACAAAAAAAGCATATGGAGCCTGTACACACACACACACACACACACACTTTAAAAATGACATGGTGGCCCAAAAGAGGCATACACTTTCTATATCAACCTATAACACACACACAATGCATACATTTTCTATAGTCACTATAATATACACACACACACACGTGATTTAAAAAAAATTACACTCTGGCCCAAAACAGGAATACTTTTCCTATATTATCTATAGTAACTGTATACATACATACATACATATATATATATATATATATAGATAGATAGATAGACAGATAATGACATGTCCATTATATAATATAATAACACTATTGTGCATGTAGGAATTGGTGTGTGTGTGTGTGTGTGTGTGTGTGTGTATACAGTAATGTGGGTCAAGCCTATGACAAAGCCTTAACAGGAGAGTTGATTTGCATAGAAAGCTTGCAAGCTTACATACACACACACACACACACACACACTCGCTCTACATGCAGAACGGCAACGGTGCATTACATAATGCCCACATCTTTCTGCCTGTATTACTGCTAGCTCGACTCGCACCGTGCCGAATTCAAAACATGTGCTGAAAATGGCGACGACGGCTCAGAGACAGAGAGACGGCGATAGGTAGAGAGAGAGAGAGAAAGAGAGAGACAGAAGAAGGTGACGCTCAGGTCAAAGTCGCAGGCCACAGGGCCTCATGCAGCGTCTACTGTGTGTCCTGCGCTTTTATTCATCCCCTTCCTTTGTGATGATAAGAGGCACGCAGGGCCGGTCACGGGGCTCCGGGAGTGCGCTGGAGGCCAGGCGTGTAGCACGACCTCCGTCAGACAGCCGGGAATCCTGCGCAGACATCACGGCCTGAGCCGAGACACATACACGTCTGCTCGCTCGAGCTGAACGTCTGAACAAGTAACCGAACTACCATCAGTACAACACACACTGCTCAGACGGCTCTTTATTATAATGACGATGATGATGATGATGTCTGTAGGTGAGTTAAACAGTATGAATATTAAAAAATATATTAAGTATTATAGTAATACAACTATTATTAAAGTGTTAGGCATGTAGAATAATTTAATAGTTTCATTTGACAGTCAACTATCTATCTATCTGTCTATCTATCTATCTGTCTATTTATTTATTTATTACTTTATACACTCTATAAACTTATATGTTCTATATATTACAATTTCCATAGTTATTTTTTCTTTTTTTCCCCTTATTTATTTTTTTTTATTTATGTAAATGTAATATTTTTAGAATCTAAAAAAATCACAATGGTGTGTCTCTATCAGTGTGAGGCATTTTTCTCTGCATCCTTATCCTATACACACCTTTGGGTTTGCATCATACCTTTGTGTGTGTGTGTGTGTGTGTGTGTGTGTGTGACAGAGGAAGAGAGAGTGAGAGAGCGAGATTCATCTGCACACACATAATCCACCATGCAGAAATCATGTGTGTGTGAAATCACACACACACACACACACACACACACCTTAAACTACATTTTCTATGCTGGAGATGCAGAACAAATTATTGATGATTTGACTGAAATATCATCATTTATCCCATACCAAGTCTAATTACAATACATTTACTTCTTTAACACACAACATGTTTAAGTTTATCAGTTAAAAATAATGCAAAGTTCAGACTGAAGATGTCCAATGATCTGCCTTCAGTCAGACTTACTATGCCAAGATTAACAACAACAACAAAAAAAATAGAAATATTCTAAAATGTTATTTATAAAAAGAAGAAATGACAGGAAGTCTGATATCAAGTCCTAGTGTCAGAATTGATCAGAATGTCGATACTCTACGATAAGATCATCACACGCATCAGCACTACGCAGAGATACCGCACTGAACGATACGTGTCTCACTTAGCAGCGTGCACAAAGTCTGCCTTTGTCCATGAAGCGTATCACAGAGGTGAGGAAAATTAGCATTAGCATTACTATTCGAAGTACTGTCCAGCAAAAATAAACACAAGTACAGAAAGAAAAATAAAACTTAAAAAAAAAAAACGACACCCAAACACACCTCATCATAAATCCAGCCTGCGCCGCACAGTGATTAGAAGATTGTTAAGGCTGTAGAACATTAAACCACAACACGGTGCTTCTGCCAACTGCGCTATGAGATCATTAAAAAAAAAAAAAAAACCTTGCCACAGCAAGACAGTAAAATAACAGAAGAGGAAGAAGTAAAGGAACAAAACGGCAGTGTACCCAGGATTGTACCCAGGAGTATACCCAGGCTTGTACCCTACCCCGAGGTCTGAGTTGTGCTTAGACAGGTTGCTGCACACCTGAGTATCCATATGAGTGAGTATCCATTCCCTTCACCCCCCTCCTCCTCATCCTCCTCCACTTTTACCCCCCTCCCTTCCCTTTTACCCCCCACTCCACCCCACCCCCCTCCACCTCTCCTCTCCTCTCCTCAATCCCCAAACCTGCCATTTTATTATGCCAC
>JAQMYJ010000007.1:25930053-25986252 GCA_030014305.1 Clarias laeviceps
TCTCCTCTATCCCCAATCCTGCCATTTTATGATGCCACTGACAAACGCCATTGTGCTCGGCCTGGTCACAGCGACAGACCGGAAGAACTGGTCCTGACTGCAAGGGCTTGCATATTCAAAACCGTGATGTGTAATCGGACCCACTGCTTCTGCTAACCTAATTTATACACACACTCACATATACACACACACACGCACACAGCGGCCTTCGACAAATGGAGGTGGTGCTACATTTTCTCTCGCCGGCCCCCTCAGCACGACTGGATTAATGGGAAACTCATGACAAGGATCGACTTATATACACTCGCGCACACACACACACACACACACACACACACACACACAGATATGCACACACACGCAGAAACAATCATGAGACAAAAAATAAATTAATTAATACCTGAGGCTATAATCCCTTATATTTATAATTTTTTATTATGTATTAGTTGAGTGTTTATTATTATTATTATTATTATTATTATATATTATTACAATAATGTATTATCTGTATTAATTATTTAACAGAAACAAATAGTAGTTGATTTAATAATCATAATTTGTGTATTATTATTAATCTAAAATTTCAAATGATTTATTTTCATGGAAAGAAAGAAAACATAAAACAAAACACACACACACACACACACACACACACACGAGTAAATACATGTGCAGGCTAGCACTGGTCTCGGCCCAAAGAGGGCTCTCTACCACTGAAGACATGACTGGAGCGTTCTTTCTTTCCCCCCCGAGGGTGCCAGCCTCCAGAGAAAGAGAGCGAGCATAGACGGGGAGGGGGTACACACACTCACACTCTCTCTCACACACACGCACACTCACACACTTTCTCCCCCTATATTCCTATGACAATGTCCATTTACACACACACACACACACACACAAAGATCCACAGAGCTCTGCTCGACACGCCGCCCCATCACCTCGTCACACCGGCGTCTTCGTTCTTTTATCCCGTACGTAACTGGGAGCAAGGAGTCTTGGCACCGAGCACGATCCTAACGAGGGAAGGGGTGAGGTACGGAGCGGCAGAAGAGGCCTCAGGTAGACGGAGAGAAGAAAGGAGCGGGAGATGGGACCGGTGTACATGTCGACTGCTGCTCGAAGATAAACAGCGCTCGGTGCTGACACGGGAGAAACGTGTAACGTGCGAGGGGGGGGGAATTAAAATAAATCAGGATGTTATTACGTGGTAACTATCATTTGTAATAGGAAGAGGAATTAGTCATATCATTAGTGCACTAATAATAATAATAATAATAATAATAATAATAGCAGCCGTTTCGATTTTAAAATTCATGCCTAATAAATATTAACAAATTAAGAGAAATAAATATCTATTCCCAGCCTAATATTACAGTTGTGTGTGTGTATATATATATATATATATGTATATATATACATACACACATGAACATCTCTCCATTTCTACTTTATCAGAAAAACAGAAATGTAGGTTGAAGTAAAAACTAGGAATGTTGATATGATAAAAACACACACACACACACTCTCTCACACACACTCGTCCTCTTTCTTTCTTCCTTCGTTTCTTTCTTTCTTTATGAAATCTACACACTTGAGTGCATTCAGCCTTCACACGTCTCACACATCAGTTCAATACGCCACAAAAAAAAAAAACTAAATGTAAAGAATGTGATCTCCTTTTAACGATTTCACGAAATAAAAAGATGAAACAGAGACGATCTGAAGAAACAGACACTTCACAGGCACTGACTCTTTCTTTTTTTTCTTTCTTTCATTCTTCCCTTTCTTTTTTTTTATTAACACTCGACTGCAAGCTTCCACTTGAGGATTAATAATCAGCGATACTGCGATTCTCGAGCAAGTCAGCGGTTTTTCAATTCTACCAGTCAAGGTGTCGAAGCGAAAACAACCACGAGCGAATATCGAATGCCATCTGCAGTCTTATCATTTTTTTCCCCTTTCGACGTACCGGATTCGCTATCGGCGTCTGCGTTTCTGATAAGACGGATATGGCGTGTTCGTGTGAGGGTGAGAAAGATGGGTTTGCGTAGTTGTGTTTAAGGAGGGGAACAGGAAGGGGACAGGAGGAAAGGAGATAGGAGAAGGATGGTAAGAACGAGAGAAGGAAGAGTGTGGAGCTTGGACTATGGCACCTGTAATATGCTATAGATCCTTTTCGGTGTGACGTGTGTAATTATTGCCACCCCTCCACTGTCGAGCTGGGAGCCACAAAAATCCTGACTTACCTATCCTTCTCTTCACTCCCTCCCTCCCTCGCTACCTCTCTCCCTTCCTCATTCCCTCCCTCATTCTCATTTTCATCTGTACAGACATGGAGGGGGGCAACGTCAAAAGATGACCCGGTACGAAAAACAAAAATCCACAACAACAAATAAATCAAATTTGGTATGTGTGTGTGTGTGTGTGTGTGTGTGTGTGTGTTCAGATGTCTGACATTGTGTTTATCTTTAAAAACATCTTTAAAATTATATAGATAGTGAAACACACACACAAAAAAAGGAAGTACAACAGATTTGTCTACGATACAAGCCGAGATGTGAGGAATAGCGTCCTCTCACGAGACGGGCTTCTAGTTCCAGTATTCGGGACGAAAGGTCTCCGGATCCGTGTTTTCCTGACCCCTTCCCTGATTTCTCCGATACATACCCCGTGGCTATTTGACCTTCTCTATCCTCTCCTTCTCACTCCGGCATGTTTCTCTCCCCCACTCACCACGCATGCCTTTCGAAAATCAGTTTCCAACTTCACAACACACTGACTTTCCCTTGTTTTTTTTGTTTTTTTTGCCCCCCCATATCATTGTGTTAGTGTTTACCAAACACAGGACAGGTTACAATCTCCATCACCATCTCTCTGTTCGTAAAACCCCCCACCCGAAACTCCAAACCACAGACCTGCTTCTTGTTCCTTTTTTCCCCCTTACACTCTCTTCTGCTATTGCCTTCATCTTCTCTCCTTCCTCTAGCTAGCTTACCATGACTCTGTGACCCCTTTGCTCCTTTCCTTTTTCTTGCCGTGTGACCCCCGGTCCCAGAGCCTCCCCCTCTCTCCAGCCTCCCCAACCTTAGACTCAGCTCACAACATACACACACACACACATACACACACATCTCCCTGACTCTCAGTCACCAAAACCCATGCCTGTGCCGCTATCTTGCTTTTTCGTTCGATCTCTATGTGTCGTGTGCATGTCTTGTCGTCGGGTCGGTATGCGTGTCGGTGTCGTCGTAGGAAATCTAATTATTTCTATCCCCTCCCTAACCTAACCTAACCTAACCTAACCTAACCTTTCTTCTCCTTTATTTATATTATCAGGCTTAGTTTTATTTCCGCACACGCACCTTTTCACCTTTTTAATCACTTTTTAACTTTTATGCTGTATTTTTTCCCGTTTTTTTAATGACTAATTAGGCTAGTCAAGGTCTAGGACTAGGTTATGCATTGCAAAGTTTTTCAACCTAGTATTCCATGTGCATGCACACTTTCTCTCAAATTGCGTTAATTTTGATTGCGTTATTGCGTCAAATGCATATATATATTTTTTTTTTTCTCTATATCTATCCATCATTCTATCTATCTATCTAGGCCTACACATATCGCTCATTGTGTGTGTGTCTGTGTGTGTGTGCATTTGCTCCAGCAGCTGCCGCGCTCCTGCTCCGCGCTCTCCCCGCACTCGAGCTCTCTCTGAGCCGCCTGAGTCATGACGGAGACCCGGGGCTCCCTTCCGTCTTTCTCCCTTACACACACACACACACACACACTCTTTACACTAAACATTCTCGCACACACATACACACACGCACATAGACATGATCGATCCGCAAGCAAGCAAGCAAATGAATCGTCTACACAAAAAAAATATTATAGCGATCATAATAAAATAGAAAAGTGACGCAGGAGAAAAAAGTGCAAAGAGGAACTGATAGACAGAGCAGAGAGAAGAGAGAAGAGAGAGAGCAGGGCGGAGAGAGAGAGAGAGAGAGAAAGACCGAAGTGTGTGTGTGTGGAGGGAAAAAAGGAAGTAAAGATGTGGAGAAATTGTGAAAAACATGGATATTTGGATATGGTATGGATGTGCCAGTGTGAAAGCAGGAGAGTTACGGGATCAAAGACGCGGCTTCCTGATCACCGGACGCGCACGGAGCAACGGGCCGGACTAACGCGGTCGCTTCCCGGCTTGCCAGCTGTCTCAGCTCCCGCTGGCCCTCCGGCTACTCCACTCTACTCTACCCTGCGCTACTCTGAGACGGACACGCTTTACCATCAACCCGCACCATTCTGGACGAATGACGCAAAAACGCAAACGTGTTTTAAATCCGTGGTTTGTGGTCAACTGGAGAGAGAGAGAGAGAGAAAAAGGACCCGCTGTGTGTTTTTTTGCCCCCTTTTTTGCCTCCTTGCCTTCTTTCCCTTCTATTCGCGAGAAGAGCGCAAAGAAGACGAAGCCGGAGATGTAAACACGTAGACACACAGGTAACGAAATGCAAAATCGGAATAAATAAAAAGCGTTTGCATGGTGAAAAAAGAAGGTCGGGTTGCGTGCGTAAAAGGCAGAAAAGCGCTGGCCGCTCGCGTCGCGTTGGGCTTTGGAGAGTGAGGAGAACAAGAAGCCGTCGCGTAATCGCGAAAAAAGCTTAGACAGAGAGAGGGAGAGAGAGAGAAAGCAAAAGTTGCAACTTACAATGTTTTTGCTGCCGCTTTGAGATCCTTCGCTTTGCTTTTTAATCCAGTATTGAGACGGTTTGGCTAAAGATCCCATCAAGGCAGTCCCTTTTGGTCAGTTTAGGATGCTAAAAGAAAGATCATTGTTGTTGCGGCGAGTAGAGAGGGTAGAGAGAGAGTAAAGAGAGAGAGAGGAGAGAAGAAAAAAACAGCCGAAGTATTAGTTGTAAAGGCAATATAAAAATAATTTGGATGCAAAGCGCGCGATGAGTCTCGTGTTAGAGGGAGAGAGGAAGAGGTGAAAGTGAGATCTGATGATTGAAAAGGGAAAAAAAACTCTTTGGATCTTTATTCCTGCTAATTAGTTTCCTGCAAAAAAAAATGGCTGTGATTAATTCAGTGCGCATGTGCTTCATTACACAGGCACGACGGGAAGGGCTAATTAGCCACCTTCTGGATCAATAAGATTCAGCAAAGGAGAGAGAGAGAGAGGGAGAGAGGGAGAGGGAGGGAGGGAGAGAGAGAGGGAGGAAGGGAGGGAGGGATGGATGGAAAAGAGGAAAAAGAGGAAAGTAATGATCAGGAATTGAAAATATGGAATTAAAGCAGCAGCGCGCAAAAGAGAGAGAGAAAGAAAGAGAGAAAAGTACGAGTTTGATTAGAGGACAAGGACGCGGGTGGGAAACATAATAAATAAATATAAATAAAAAAAAACTAACAAGAAGGCATTACGACGCGGTGTCTTTCCAAATGCATGCGCGTCTATAAATGTAAATATTATTTTATCAGGTTCTATTACCGCGATTAACTTTTACAGCGTATTTTACATTTTGCATGTAATAATCGCTTTTTCTATTCTTTTCTTTTCTTTTCTCGGAGAAGTCGAAAGCATGAGAGCAAGCAAGAGAGCCTCTTCATACTTTCACACGCTTCTGTTTTCTATTTTTATTTTTTTTAAATAGCTCTTAAATATTATAACATGTTTTTAATGCATATCGTAATTTTTATTTTTAGTGAACAAAACAACAACATCTATACACCTTCCTGCAATAGGTAGCTTTTTTTTTGCGTTTTAAAGCGATTCCACTAAAGCGAGTTATACCAAGGTTATGAATGATGAAGACTCGGGTTGCAGAATGTACGAGCAGTAAAGCAATGCATATGTAAAAATAAAAAATAATGCAAATACAGGTTGCTGTAGCTTAGAATATATCATGTGGTGTAGTGGTTAGCACTGTCGCCTTGCACCTCCAGAGTCCGGGTTCGATTCCCAACCAGGCTCGATTCCCGTCTCTGTGTGCATGGAGTTTGCATGTTCTCCCCGTGCTTGGTGGGTTTCCTCCCACAGTCCAAAGATATGCAGGCTAGGCTAATTGGCGTTCTCAAATTGCCCGTAGTGTTTGAATATGTGTGTGTGTCCTGCGATAGATTGGCACCCTGTCCAGGGTGTACCCTGCCTCGTGCCTCATGGGATAGGCTCCAGGTCCCCGCGACCCTGAATACAGGATAAAGCCGTATAGAAGTGTGAGTGAATAGAATATAGACATTGGAATAGTAACTTCTGTACTGTATATTCTACGAAATGTGCTTTAACATTGTCAATGTTTTTGTAGATTTTAAAAAATGAATAAAAAGCAATGCACTACAAAACCGCATGCAGTATTTTTTGTTTTATTTTATTCAATCCTTTTTTTTTCTTTCATTTTATTAACCTGATCTCAGCAGCTGTATAAAATGTGTGTGCGTGTGTGTATGAACGCTGCATACTTACAGATACATACACATAACCATATAACCATGCATGATTTTTATTTTTATTCTTACAAGCTGCGTAAAAGAAATTTGGTGTTGTCGTGCAGACACAACCAGGTTTCTGTAGGCTTACTTTAGATAGACTAGTGTGGCTTCTTTATGTAAAGAGAGAGAGAGAGAGAGAGAGAGAGAAAGATTACCTTGAGTAACAAAATTGCACAAAAAAGACATGAACACAAAAAGTTTTGTTGACTGTTGGAAAAATTAACAGATCTGCAGAAATAATAGGTTTATGAAGAAAATAAAGATAATTTAGAGGAAATAGTAAAATTATTAATTATTACTGAAAATTAGGAGCAAACTTTTTTTTTAAGTTGGAGGGTTATTTTAATAATATCTGTCGCAATGTAGCCTATTAAAACACTCTCTCTCTCTCTCTCTCTCTCTCTCACACACACACACACACACACACACACATAGACGAACAGACTGATACTGAATAACACAAGACGGAGTACGGGATGCATTCAAGAGTTCCTTCTCTTCCCAAATGTGCGGTTTGGGTAGATTTAAGGTTTTAAGTTTTACGACAAGAAAATCTCGAAAATCACACAGCAAAAAAAAAATTAAGCACTTATTTAATATGAACATTATATAAATACAGCCATTTATTTTAGAGACATCTTTATTACAGTGTGGTAAGACATTTGAGTTATAGGTATAGATGGTTTTTTTTAACTTGGTATATTTTTGTATTATAAGGGGTTGTAGATGATTGAGATAGAATACGTTTAATGTATTCGAATTCTATACAAAATAGCGTTTAGAACGGCTACGTTTAAAAATGCATTTCGCTTCAGACCTGTAGATTTTGTTATTGTTATTATTTTTGAAGTAACACTGTATTTGGTAACTTTGATCAGGAGACATTGCGCACCGGCGGCTCCGCTACAGGTTCCGTGTCTTTACGTACCCGCCTTTCGGGCCCTTGCAGCGAAGCGTGTTTGTGTGTGTGTGTGTGTGTGCTAACACCGGACCTCTGAGCCTAAAAAGCTCCCTGGCTTTTGTCATGATAATTCTATTGTTGATTCGCTTTAAAGATTCAGTGCTCTCTCTCTCTCTCTCTCTCTCTCTGCTCTTATATGCACACTTTCACTGCTAACAGCTCCAAGGGGCCCTAATCCTCCCAAAGACACCTAGCCTCCTTTAATCGATTAACATTTATTGGAAAAGCCATCAACGATTTTTAATCGCATAACGTCGGAGAAATAATCGTCAAGCATGATAGTTTAAGCATGATTTTTATAATATATGTGCTTTATCATATGGGATTAAATTGATAAGCAAATAATAATAGACAAAGAAACAAATAAATTGGAGATTTAAAAGACAAAAAATTTAATTATTTATCCTGCTAAACACATCTCGTTTTTTATCGAGTCAAACCTAATAAGATGTTTATGGCAAGACAACAAGCTCCACCATCTCCACAGCTCCACCATGGCACTGCGCGTCGAGAGAGAGAGAGAGAGAGAGAGAGATGGAATACAAAGCAATATTTAGAAGCTGATAGTGCATGTCAGAAATCTTTTTTTATGGTGACATTTAGAGCAAGGCATATTTATGCAAAGCAGCCTTTCTTTCTTTTCACTTGTGTCCTGCCATGTCATGGCCAGCAGTCATACGTCACATCCCAAAGACTCACATCTCCATATGAAACGCCCTACATTATGGACTTGCACGTGCTTCTGTTTTGCACACATATACACACACACACAAACAAAACAAACAAACAAAAAACCCTCCAGAACTAATACAATGACAAAAATAGTTTTGCAGCCTCAGAAGCAGTGTTGTGCATGCATCCGAGTGGTGGTGGGTGTGTGGGGTGCATGCATTTTAGTCTGGTCTGTATCCCACCATAACAGGCCCCCAATATATTTCCTATTATGCGAAATAATAAGTATACACTTTGCATAAATTAGCATCGAACACGCGTCATTTGCAAGGACAAGCATGCCTATCAGATGGAGGGGGGAAAGTCTGCATGCAAAAAATCTGCGCGTTGCAATCAGACCAGCATGCATTTGTCTGTGCATATTCAGGAGTAGAATAAAAATATATATAAAAAAGAATAACGATAAAGTAATTCTCGTATTTTTACAGACAGTCAGACAAACAGAGTGGTGGTGGTGTGTGTGGGGATGGGGTGGGGTGGGGGGATCTCCAGGATTTTCGATGCACTGTTCTCTCTTGGGGAAAAAAAGAAGTAGAAATGAATGAATGAATGAATGAATGAATGAATGAGTGGAAAATAGAGTGGTAGACGAGTTTCAGAGGAGATGGATTGTAATAAAGAGGCCGGGGAATCGGACAGCAGAATATCCGAGAGCTTCTCTGTCACTATTCAAAACACTGCCGACTCTCAAATCATGTAAGCATGTCCGCTTAGACATGAGGAGAGGCTTTCTGGAAAGACAACATGTAAAGTCTAGCGTGTTGGAAATGTTTCTGTTTGGTACAAAATGCCAAAAAACAAAAACAAGAATACAAAACGCATCTTCAAAGGAAGCAAATAATGAGGGTTGGACCAGTTTCTAGCTCTGATATTCTCAAAAACCCAGACTTCCATTAGATAAGGTGATATTTTATTTATTATATTATTCTTTGTGAAATAAAATTATTCTGACTAAAATTATTCCAAGCGTGCCCTAAATGTAAAAAATATACATACACATTTATAAATTTCCGAAAATATATATATTTAAATTATTGTGTGTGTGTGTGTGAGTGTGTGCGCGGTCGCGCGCGTGCGTGTGCGAGAGTGCGCACGAGTGCCTGCTCGTTCTAGTCGTTCCTAGTCGTAACCTCACCTCCACGTGTGCCATCCTCAAATACCAAAAGCACGTAACGGAAGTGAAAGAAAAAGAAAACAGATATTTTTTTTGTGCAACAATGCAATAGTCTCATAACTTTATTAAAATATAATGACGTGATTATGAAGATTTTGGTCTGAAGAATTTGTGCCTGGAGGATAGAGGAGGCACGCATTTGAGGCGTGAGGCGAAAGCAAGGCATGGCCAAAAACGAGAGAGAGAGAGAGAGAGAGAGAGAGAGTATACAACGGGGAGTGTATCTTTCACTAAATGAGAGTGGTAACCTTGACTTAGCACTGGAAATCAGGTATCCATATAGTAGACTATATAAAAACAATACAAATCTAAACATTGTAATGGACCCTTGAGGACATTTCTACATAACTCAAATATAGAGTGGATGACTACAATTTAGGATCCACTTTTTTACAGACAAAATATAAGATGACAGTTGTATTAAATAAATTATTCTGCATGTGAATGAGCTACAGGTTTCATGTCGTTACGCAAAGCAAAAACAACAACAAGAACAAAAAACAAAGAAAAAACAACAAAACAAACAAAGAAAAAACAACAAAAAGACGCATTTTCTTTTACATGTGTCTTTTCTTGTTCACTTTTCTGTGAGAGAAATGCATTGGCTTGACATTTAGGAGGCGGGGAAGAGAGCTCCTGTCCGGCAGTTTGCAGGGGCAGGACGCCTTTACCAGGTGCAATGGCAGCGCCCTCTTATGTTCACTCTGACCATGGGGATGATGAGGATGATGGGGATGATGGACTTGCTCGGTCAGGGCTTGTGTCCACAACCAGCAGCCTCTCCTAGAGCACCACATTTCCATCCATACAAAATGAAATGGCGCTGTGCAGAAAAGGCACAACTTTACGCGTGGGTTGCAAACAGGAAGCGGGCTATAATGTAGCATTCTCAATATCATCATCATCATCATCATCGTGAGCTCTGTTTCAACATGGACACCTTTTCATAGGTTTTAACCACAATCCAAAATGTACAACTACATTGAAACTGATTATACACAGCTCATTAATGATGAATGTATATTCGTTTACTTTTTTTAAAGGAAAATAAATGAAATGAAAATAAATGAAAGTGTGAATTAATAAATGACGGTGACAAATCCTTGTACAGTCATGAGCTTGTAAGCTAAATGTACTTGAGCGTTATGATGAGTAATTGTGTTCTTGAAGATACATAATAACAAAAGGTTCCACGTTGCAAAATGAGGTAAGCACTAATAATAATAATAATAATAATAATAATAATTGTGTTTCAAAATCGTTCTTCTGATGTCTCAGATGTGCCCTTAAGCCACTCCGTGTATACACACACACAATCACACACACACACACACACACACACACCTTAAAAGGAAAAAAATAAAATAAATATATATATATATATATATATATATAGTGTGTGTGTGTCTGTTCAGTCTACCCATTTTAAGCACTTCTGTTGATATGATCTACTAATTATTGGCAAACAGTTTTATGCTTTTTGTTTTTTGCCACTAAATGTTTTGTTTTTAAATGAAAGGCGCCATTTTGTTTTTGTCATTGTTGTCTGCATATAACGAAGTGTACTACCACGAATGTAAAAAAAAAAACGTTGTATAAAATTTGACCCTTGAGTTTTGGTTATCGCAAAAATCATGCACATCATTTTGTTACTTTAAATTTCACAATTTAAATAAATTAAGTCCAAATCTAATTTTTTTTGTTCGTTTGTTCTTAATTTGTGACTGTTTTGTGTTGTTCGCTCGTTATTTTATAAGCACATTATATTTGTTCGGCGTCCTCATGTCTATATATATGAAGGCAATAAATAAACAATGACCGTTTATTTTTTATGCTAATTACAATTAAATTAATAAATCCCTAAAACATCTGTTAGACCTGTGGAATGCATATAGACGGGTCATACATACAGTTGGGTTAATCTCAAATGACATCTTTACAAAAGATTCATTAATTAATCTGAATTAATTAGTGATCAATTAACGGTCGCAAAAGTCGGTTCCGAGTTTCCGGAACTTTCCCAAAATGTGCCGGCTTTACGCGCGAAGGTTTCGCGTGAATTAATTATGCAAATAAGTTTATTTGCAAATATTTTAAAATTCGGAAGAATTAATCGTTCTGTCGTGACGTGTCGCGATCTGTTCGTGTTTGTCTTTCTGTTGTTATGCGGAAAATGTATTAAATGTAAAGAACACAAAATGCGCAATTAAACGAAGGCGCTATTTTATTAAGCATCGGGACAGAAACAGAAGTGAGAGAGAGAGAAAGAAAACAAACTACTGATGACGGAGAAATATGCTACAGCTGTCCACATTTATCTTCAGGACAATGTGAAAAGAAATGACATTTGAATATTAATATTTATAAAATTCAATTCAAGAAGCCCGGTGTTGTTGTACCTCACTCCATCTTTTGAAATATGTGCCAATGTGTTCATGAATGTTTTCGATTAAACGACAAGAAAATGGAATTTTTCTGAAGCAGTGCTGAATTGGACAGATTGTCGGATGATTTTTTAAAAAGTATTATTCATTTGATTTTTTCTAATACTTGGCTTACCGGTGTCTGTAATACTCTCTCTCACACACACACTCCCTCTCTCTCGTGTGTGTGTGTGACCTTAATGCGGCGAGCACTTGAGCCTATCCTTAGATCATTGTCCTGTCCATACTGTCACCCTTTCTACAGTTTTATAAATATCATTTGCGATTTATATTTGTTTAGATATTTTAAATAAATAAAAAAATATTAAATAATATTAAATGTTTATTTAAATGTCATCTCTTCCTCCACACAATACCAGCTACACAACACAAAAGAAAAAACATAAATAGAAAAAAAAACATATACAGTATATATATATTTTTCAACCTCTGTGGAGAGGCAGAATGAGAGAGAAGAGCAGCCTGGAGCAAAGAACATTGTGCTTCATCCTGATCGTCCATTTCAGCTTTGTGCAGGTAAGATAACACACACACACAAACACACACACACACACACAGAAACCCCGATGAAGCCTGGATGAAATGTACACAGGCACAAACCTGGAAAGAGATCCACAGAACTGGAGTGTGTTTTGAACATAAGCGCCATTCACGTGAACTAAAGCACAGGTATCACTGGCTCTGCTGTAAAATACGAACTGACTGTTTCCAAACCCCAATAATCCTCAAAAGCACAGCAAATAATCCACACGCTGTAAAATCCCAATAGATTAAATACATAGCTCTTTTCCATTACAATAAACAAACAAACAAAAAACTACAGTTGCTTTTTAATCGCATGAGCTCTAATCAGGCCTCGTTTGCCTCAAATGTGACGTCACACATTGGCACATGAAAATATTGACATATCAGTGAGTGCACTTTGAGAAACAAAATGTACTAACATGCACTTCTTGTCCCTTGCACGATGACGATGATGATGGTGGTGGCGGTGTTGAAAGTGATGGTGTTACCCTGAAACGTACACTTTTACGCATTTACCTTACAATTTATCCCTTTCCTTTATTACGTTTCCAAGTGAAAGGTAGCTAAAGGCAAGTACAAAAAAGATAAGGGGACTACAACCGCGACGAGAAAAGGTACTGTTTAGCATCCTGAGAATGTATAACAAAAGAATAATTCTTACTTTTTTTATTTATCCGAGTCATGCAAATGTTTCTGGTGTAATGATGGATACATTTGCAAGAACCGTTTTCTTTTTTTTTCCTTTAAGAATGTAGGTAGAACTACATAGAAATCAACTCGTAGAAATAAGGGTACCAAGCGGTACTAGTGCAAGCAAGTAAGTGGCATCATCAAGAGTGCGTGTTTTGCATCTTTCCTATACATCTTTACTTAAATTAATTATAGGACGACTGCACATGGTACGAAACATCCTCTTGTTATGGTACCACTGCACCGAAGAGAAAAGTACCTTTTAGTTTGGTACCTTTGTTTTTTGAAAGAGTGTGCTTAAATAATATACAGTAACACATAGTGGATTATGATGGGCTGTTATTCTGTTTAATGTGATTTTCCAAGTCTGGAACTGATAGATAGATAGATAGATAGATAGTCCGAATGGTCTACGCATCATTCGTACAGCCGCAAGATTACAAATAATGGCACCCCGACGCAGGGGAAAAAACAAGCTCTGATTACGCGCGCAATGGCACAAGATACACTTTATGTCTGTTCTTCTATATTGTTTAGATTTTTGGTTTTTAGTTGAGGATCTGGCCGCAGAAAGCGTCTCGCATCCCGCAGCAGGATCAGATGTGACAGGTGAAGCGGGATGTAAAGCCTCAGCCCGCAACACAGGCCTCCAGATGCCAAGCGCAACACAAATGCGCACAATCCCCGACCCAAAATGTCACCAAGAATTACCGTAACCCCTCAAATAAAAATAATCATAATATATATATTTATATATAGACACATAATCTAGTCTCCTACTAAAAGCGATTTTTTTTGTTTGTTTAAAAAAAAAACGATGATCGTATGAGAAACCGTGCTTCCACCGTGCTTCCTGTAGCCTATTATTATTTGTATATAAAAAAAAAATATTGTAGTTATTATTTAATTAACACTCACAGTTATTATTTAATTTTATATACAATGGAATAAAACAGTCATCTTGTCAGAGAAACTCATCCGAGATGCAAAAATGCAAATCTCATTAACACCTGTAGGATTTTAAAGATATAAAGTGCTTTATCTGTGTGTGTTTTCTTTTTAAATCTTATGATTTATAATAATAAACTAATTAATTGAGTTATTTCCTTTGATTATACATCAAAATGAATAAGTAATTATTATGAAAGAAGGAGATATTTATTACATAAATACATATAAAAATTAGGGCAGGATATAATTAAATAAATAATGCTAATTGATTAATTAATAATTAGCTTAATTAATATCACAATTCATTCTTTGGTACTCAAAGCATATTTCTTTCATTTTTTTTGTCCCTGCACAAATCATTTAAATTTAAAAATATTCATAAGAATATAGAGATAGCTAAAAAATTCTGTATATGGTCTAATCATACTGCATAGACTAGTATGTAATATCAATATTAATATTAATAAATGAAATTGAATTTTTATAGATGATTTGCTGTTTTTTTTGTGTGCAGTTGCTGCATGTCAATTTTTATAAGAACAAAGAAAAATCCTTATACAATATCCAAGCTGGTGGTTAGTACCTAAAGTGTAGGATCTAGATTGTAGGTCAGAACACATATTCTAGAGGAAATTACTGAGTGTAAAGCTGCACAAGTGTGTGTGTGTGTGTGTGTGTGTGTGTGTGCGTGTGCAAACCCGCCCAAGCTAGGGAACGCACAGAGCCGAGGAGGTTGTGCTTATTACCACGCTGCAGTTACATGTCCACAGGGGTGAGTAACCCATTTTCACGTCCTCCACCACTGAGCGTGGTATGCAGCCGGGGCCTGAGTGTTTCTCCCGGAGAGAGAGAGGCACACACACCTGACGTACGTGCGCTGTAATTGCTGGGGACTGCAGCGGCTGGAAGTGAGTTATGGGATGCTTAACCTCACATCTCCTCCTACCCCTGTGACCTCCAGGGCAGCATGGCAGGTGGGCTGGAGGGAGGGAGGGAGGGAGGACGGGGACGGATGTAGAGAGGCAGGGTCCGAGCTAATCCGACCCCGGAGGCCTCACTCGTGTACCTCTAAAAGAGGGCTGTTAAAAGGGGCCCTTCTTCAGCAAGGTGTGAGATTGTTAGGGCAATTAACACGATCAGCATTTACCCTGGCACTATATTAACACGGCAGGAGGGACACCAGAAAGGAGGGACGAGGCCAGTGTGCTCTCCTAACACACACACACACACACACACACACACACACACACAGTGCATACTCATATAAGTAAAACTGAAAAGCTATTGTTTGAAAAGTAATTCAGTTGCATATTAACACACACACACATACACACACACACACACTCAAAATGCAAGCAAAGTTATAAAATAATTGGAAAAATATATAAACCAAGAACTACTGTGGAATGGCACAATATCTTAGCAAACACATTCATCGCTGGTAACTGAACAATAAAAAGCAACATCACTGTGTGTGAGAGTGTATAACAACCAGCGTGCCACCCTGCACGTCATTATGGGAAGAAATGCAGCACAAAAAACATTACAGCAGTGTTTAGGCTGTGCAGAAGAATATACATAATGCACATAAGAAATAGTGTGATAATGTGCACCAAAATAAATAAACAAACAAATAGAAAACCCTTGCCTGACATGTGCAAAAGAAAAAAATGCAAAAAAAAAAAAAAAAAGGAAAGGAAGCATCTCAAGACCAAGTCCATGAGAGATTTGCTTTTTCACCCTATCTGTTTAGAATTGTAAATCCAGCGTATAGGCGCTGCTGTCCAATTACATACATCTTTCATGTATGAAATCATGCATGGCTCGTTTTTTCCACCAGGCCAAAGAGGGCTGGCACAAAGGGAGCGACCCAGGCTGTAGCACAAAGTGCATCCCGTATGCAGAGCAGGGCCTGGTGTCGGAGCCCAGGGCTAGGAGCGCTGTTCCATTAGCACTCACGGATGGTGTGAGGGAGGATGGGAAGGAAAGGGAAGGGGAGAGGAAAGGAGGGGGGGGGTAAAAAAAGAAAAGGAAAAAAAAAAAAAAAACAGGGGAGCGGGCTACTTGTCCTCCTGATGGGGGCGTTCAGTGGCCACGACTCCTGCAGCAGTATATTTCAGGCGTGTAGCATTGTCCCGGCTGACCCTTTAGGCCCCGAGTCTGAAGTTGAACCTTTCCGAAAGCCTTTTGCTGACTGTTTCCTTAATTAGCAGTGATGCATAGCATTTTAAGTTAATGCCTCAAAGGGCTTTCTTTTTTTATTATTATTATTTTCCCCCCTCTATGCTAAGCAGCGGGGAAAAAAAAAAAACCCACACACAACCCTTAAAGACGCACGCGAGAGCTCGGGCTGTTAGCTTATTTATTTATTTGCTTTCTCTTTCGCTCACAAACGACGGCGTCCCGCTGTGTATTTATAATTTGCGCTGACCTAAATTTGGCGAAATTACTTTGAACTTTTCCAACAAAAGGCCCGTGTGCGTACGCGCTCTCGCTCCCGCGCTCTCCTCGCCGCTCTTGCGTTCTGCCTGTTTTCTTTTCTGTTCACTTAATTCCGTAAACACCATTTACTTTCGATTGGGATTACACAGGGAGCAAAGGATGGTATTATTCACATGAGCTAATGAGCTAGCATGCTGACCGTGTCACACACAAAAACAAGACAAAAATAAATAAATAAATAAAATACCACCATTTTAGTATAGCACACTTTACTGGAGAATGAGCTAGGTAAGGAATAAAACACCACAGGGCATGTTGCACAGGGAAAGTAATCAATGACAGAAAATGGAGTTGAATGTTTATGTCTAACACAGCAATTAGTAATCAAGCCTACAAAAGCACGGACACTGGAGACGCCTTCCATTGAATAAACATCTCCTTACAGCAAATCCCATTTTTATTACAATTCTCATACAATACTTATATTATTACAATTTACCTCTGCATTTTTAGCTCAGGTACTGACCGAACCGAACGCCTTCTGACCAATCAGAATGGAGAATTCAACATGGCTGGGCTGTAAGATCCTACACAGTATTTTCAAGTGCCATCTCCCAGGCATCACACACCCTCCTGGCTCTATCTCCACAGCCTTCACATGTCTCTGAAAGCAATCCAGCACGAGCATCTAAAGAGTCCCTACACGAGCTCACCAAACAACCCATTACACGACCCTAATCTCAGCGGAGCAAACCGGGTACGAAGCCGGGAAGCCCGGGAGCTTATCTGCAGCCTCTTCATCAGGCCCAGCGTGCAGCCAGGCCATGCTGCGTGCCTCCCTCACAAACCCCCCAGAGGAGCTCAAAAGCTCAGGGTGTGTAGCCAGCAGGGAACAGAAACGATTTCACAGCCTTACCTGATGTGTGTGTTTTTTTTTTTTCCCGGTTTGATTCGCCGCCGCTCGGAAGCTCCTCTCTGACCGTGATCTTCTTTTTCAAGCGTCCGTTTGAAGAGGGAGTCCGAAAGGTCACAACCTTCACAGTCACGGCAAAAGGTTTTGGTTCAGGGGCCAGCCGAAGCTTTCACGACCGTTAAAGCTACAGTGTTTTTCTATTGGAGATTTTTTTTTCTTTCTATTGGTATTTGCAGAAGATAAAGCTTTCAAGATCCAGTGCCTGAGCACTTAAAGAAAGTCCCTGGGCAAGGCCTTGCAGTGAAGGTGCAGTCCTACAATTCCAGGTATTTCCAGGGCTTTTGCAAAGCTATGAGGCCCAGTCACTGGGGTTTTGGTTTTGGAGAATCCACAGTTTTGTGGAGAAAAAGCTTTTCCACTCTTTGATAGCGCCACCTATAGAAGAAAAAAAAAAGAAGAGAAACAAAAACCAGAACCGTTAATAATGACTGAGACAAAGTCAAACCGTGTGCTTGTTTAAACATAAAAGCATCTTGGATCCTGCACAAAAAGTGTTTTCCTTCAAAGCAAGTGGAGATGAGAAGACCTAAATCCAACGTTAGTTATGCGCTATAATAATTGACAGCAGATTTGCTATTTTTCCCCCCTTGAAAAAAGGACGAGGACAAACACAATATGTCTTTTATCAGGCCTTTTGAATTCTCTAATAAGCTGTCTTAGTGAACGCAACATTAATATATAATTATTTCTATTACGGCTGCAGGACAAAACCCTATTTTCCAGATAACATCAAGCAATAAATGTATTGCTTTGAGTAATTTCTCTTCTTGTGCCATAGTGGGCTAAAAAAGAAAAAAAAAAGAAAAGAAAAGAAATTTCTGGAGAAATTTAATTTCCTCCATAACCAGAACAAGACATATTCCTGTAATAAGCCACATAATTGTGCCTTCTGCTGAAGATCTCTCATACACAACAACAAAGTCACTTAGACAATACATATTTATTCACATGTCAGTATCTACACTGGGAAAAAAAAAAAGAAACAAGAAGAGAAAAGGAAGAGTAAAAGGGACCCCGGATGCCACAAGGGGCTGCGGCAGAAAGCCGAGTAAAAGCGTCTGTCACAGGCTGCGGCTCTGTCAGCTCTCGCCCGCGCCCCTGTTGGGGGAATACAGGACAGAGCAGAAAGGCAGTCTGTGATTCCCGAACGCTCCCCCCGGAGCCCCTTCTATTTGGCAACATTTTTACGATTATTTTTACCTCTGTGGTTGGAACAGAGTTAAAGATGGTATTTAATTGTTCCCAAGAGCTCTTATTAAGTTGCTGATGAGGGGCTCCAGGGAGAGGCACTTAAAACTAGCTACAAAAACAAGCAGCCGAGGAAAGCAGGCAGGCAGGGATGTGTGCAAGGAGGAAGAGGATCTGAGGGAGTGCAGGGTGAGGGCAGTAAAGAATCTCGGTTGGGTCCGACGCTTCGGCGTGGAAAAGGTTTCTTGAACACAGTTCGACACGCTGATGCTTTTTTTTTTTATGCCCCAGGAAACAAAACGGGCGTTTCGGAGCTTTAAATAACCTTCAGACGGGAACACCCTGCTGAATGTCAGATATTTGACCTTGCTCTGACCTTGCCCCATGTTTG
Organism: Clarias laeviceps; assembly: GCA_030014305.1. Taxonomy (NCBI): domain Eukaryota; kingdom Metazoa; phylum Chordata; class Actinopteri; order Siluriformes; family Clariidae; genus Clarias; species Clarias laeviceps. The sequence continues at coordinate 25,949,011 of JAQMYJ010000007.1, forward strand.
GTTCGGTTCCAAAATCAAATCAGTTCACTTACAGTGATCCCATATAAACATTTGATGACTAATCCTCAAAACATGACACTAACGAGAGTCATGAACAGTCGCGCAGACAACCCGAAAACAAACACCAACAGTTTCTAAGATTTTCATTTTATACTTTATCAAAAAAAATCAAAACCTCATTTATGTGATAAATTTCATGCTCATCCAATTAAATGCATTTATCCATTGGTGTTTGAATATTTTTTAGATTTCAGTGATCGGGTCAAGTTTATTTACATCACAAAGAACGTTTATTTTTTAAAAATAAAAATTAGGGTGGAGTTACGTAAGTGGAATTTTATGATGTCACAAAATCAACAGATGACTGATAGACTTCGAGCTAATCCTGAATGACATGCAAATTATCCGAGGGAGCAACATTTATCACATTTACATTTATCTGTTTATCTATTTTTAGCTGGCTAGTTTTAAATTTTTAAATTGGATAACATTATTAATAATTTATGAACGAATGGATTAGTGATAGGTGGCACGGTGGCTTTGGGCTTAGCACTGTCGCCTTGCACCTCCAGGGTCCGTGTTTGATTCCAGCCTCGGGTCAGTGTGCATGGAGTTTGCATGTTCTCCCCGTGCTTGGTGGGTTTCCTTCGGGTCCAAAAACATGCAGATTAGGCTACTAATCACTAATTTGATGTTCCCAAATTGCCCATAGTGTGTGGGTGTGTGTATATGTATATGCATGTGACCTGCGATGGATCAGCACACCATCTATCCATATAAGGATTATTTAAAGAAGAGGAATGTGGTTAAGTGTAATATACTTCATGCATATAGATAATCTGTTTACATATTCTGTATACAGTTGTCTTTAATTAACCTGTACAGAGCTTGTGTATAATTTCCTGTGCGTTGCCTGTGAATAGTAAGCATTTCTTGTGAGTTGCCAGCAACCAAAAGCAAAAACAAATTCCTTGTGTGTGTGTTAATATACTTGGCCAATAAATCTGAATCTGATTAAGTTTGAAATAATTAGATTACTCTGGTCACAATTTCAATTTCAAGCTTTAAGGCATAACTTGATCCAAGTAAAGGCACAATCAACAGCATGGCTGAGCGTGAGCGTGCAGTGCTCCATCCCGCTCGCCGTGGCTGCACACTGGGGCAGACGGAGTGCCGTATTGAGACACCAGGGTCGGGATCAATATCCCAGCCTGGAATGCCGTAGGGCTGCTGGCCATCCCTGACCCGGACTATTGATCAGCCGTGCCTGATCTGCCAATAGCAATGTTCTGGAAGTGACACAGGGTTTGGGAGCAGACGGCAGGCAGAGAGGAAAAACAGGGGTGAGGATGTGTAGCGCCCGTAGCTAGCCCACAGCGCAGCGCAGATAAAAGTCAATCTCACTTAACCAAATCACTCACAACTAAATAGTTAGCTGGTGGATGGAGGAATGTGCATGGGTCTCAGGTGGTGGTGGTGGTGGTGGGGTGGCCGACGAAAGCTGTGGTCCCTCAGGCCTTTAGCAATCCTGCATATTGTGTGTGTTATTATGCTGCACAAGATCGTTCCCACACAGGCACCAGTGGTACTTCTCGTACCATTCTGGTTTATTAAAGAGTCAACAGGAGAAGTTTTACAGTAATAAAAGATCATATGTGTGTGCATTAATACCATGGTTACTGCAAAGAATCATTTCCTTGAAATTCACCTTCAGGCCTAATTTACCTCAAATCTGTTTGCCATAAGATTTCAATTCCTGAGATTTGTTTTTAGAGTCAATTTTACCCCAAAACAAAGTAAGCTGACTTGCAAAAATGACAAAAAGAAGGATTAAGTGTGACGTGTAAATAATTCAAATGCGTGAAATCCATATTCAAATGCATTTTTCACTTTCCTTAAAACTCATCCTGCAGTGATGTGAGGTATGAATTGCGGTCAAGTCAAACTGGGACTTGCAATGAAATTCCGTGCGAATGAAGGAGTAAAGACTGATCGACATTTACAGAAGACTTCACGCAGAGTATGGAGAGGAGACTCTTTGTCGCAGGAAATAATTTGTACGGTGCAAAAATTTCTCCCTAATTTAGTCGTGTTCAATTCCTCCCCGTCACTAGGGGGGCTCCCACATTAAGCTGCTACTACCACTCAGCCGGGAGGGCAGAAGACTATCACGTGTTTCCTCCGAACCATGTGACGTCAGTCGACCGCATCTTTTCAAACTGCTCACTCACGCACCGTTGGGGCGGCGCTATCCGCTCCCTCCGTGTGCACGAGTTCACAGATGCCGCTGATTGGCTGTAGAGCCGTGATTAATGTGGGAGCACTAAGTACCTCTCATCCCTCCCCTCTGAGAAAGCTCGGCCAATCAGCTCTCTCTAGACCTCCGGCTGTGAGAGGTTACAGCATCACCCGGGAATCGAACCAGCAATCTCCGGATGATAGGGCGAGCACTTTACCACTGCGCCACTCGGAGGCCCTAACGGTGCAAACACGAGCCAAGACGATCTCGGCTGAGATGGCTCGGAGCACACTGCAGTCTTTCTGTGAACAGTCAGCAAATAGAACGCTTTATTCTTGAAAATTGTCAGATAATTTGTCGCCAACTTGTTATAGAAAGAGACACATCTGTCTGTGTGAACTGTACACACAATCATTCATCAACACCACTTGCACATTACAGGACTCGGCTGGAAGTTATTGCAAAATCCCGCGTACAGTCCAGACCTCACTCCACATGTTTGGTCAAACATGAAAGGAGTTCCTGGGAGTTCCGGCATTTCAGATGTGAATCAAACAGGCAGTCCGATCATGGCTCTGGTGTACTGAGAAAACTTTCTACATTGATGGTGTCCAAGCACTAGTGAAACAGTGCATTAGTGTAGCAGGGGATGATATAGAGAAATAAAGGGAGTTTTTAGTCTCAGAACTGTGTCCTGTTTACCTGCACAATCAAAAGTCGAGCTTTGACTTGTGATTTTTTTTTAACTCAACAGCACTACAATATTTTGGTCTATTTCTGTGTCAGTGGTTTCCTGCGTCCCTCTCCTAAGCCGTTCATCTTTAGCAGTCCATATTGGAGCAGTTTATATGTCAGCATCATGGCTATTGCATTCTGCAACCACCTTTCTCCAGCACCGTATCTCCCTCTCTGTAATTACTGAGTGACAGAAAAGCAATACTGACCACTTCATTATGAAACAGAAATAGTGACCGCTCCATATCAGGCCAGTCTGACCCACACTGGGCAGGTCAGGGTAGGTCAATCACCATGAGTGTATTCTGTGTGTGTCGCATGCAGGGTCAGAGATCTCGGCAGAGTGCTTTCAGGTATTGATCCTGCAGTCGTGTGTTTCGTTTAAGGTGCCAGTTCATGGGGTATAGAACTCACAGGCTGGGCAGGTAGCAGGGAAGTAAGTGATGGTTTTTGGATACCAGCTGGATAGAGTGAGACAGTGTCTCTGGGTGTGCATGGTGTACTGGACATACAAAAGGTAACCACTATATAAAGATAGAACAAAATCAACCAAATCAGCCAAAGAAGCCTTCGCACATGTGAATATTGTATTTGCCTATTTTACTGCTAAATATTAAGCAAAAATAAGAATTAAGGCTATGCAGTCCAGTTGACATACGCTATATGAGCAAAAATATGTGCACTGATGTACACGCGCGCTGTACATACGCACTTACAAACACAAAATGAAATATGTTTTACACACACACACATGGTCACAGTGTTATAGTAAACAGCACACGCGTGCACGAATGTTGATTATACCAGTAAGAGACGCGCAGGGGAGACGATTACCCACAATTCCGAAGCGCAAGAGAGAGAAATATCATTGGCTCGATTGTGATCACGTCAAAACAAGAAGCGCATGGATAAACAAAGTATTGCTCGATTTTCAAGTCAAAATTGATTAAAAATCTTTGCTCGTCTTGCAGAACACTAACAAACCGCGTTACTCGCAATCAGAGGTTTCACTGTATTAAATAATAATATTGAATAATCAAAATTGACAGTTTTCCCAGGATTCAAATCTCTTGTTGTTCGGGAGGTCCCAGGTTCAAACCCCAACGACCACCAAGTTGTGCCTGTTGGGCCCTTGTGCAAGGCCCTTAACCCTAAATTGCTCAGATGTATAATGAAATAAAAATGTAAGTCGCTCTGGATAACGGTGTCTGCCAAACCATCACATTCATGTTGAACATTCAAGAATCCCATTCCAGATTTGTTCCCCCTTGGCTATTATAATGTACTCTATTCTTTTGAGATAGATTTCCACTAGATTGTGGAACATGGCTGTGGGGATTTGTGTTCATTCGAGTATAAGGGCACTGATGTCTGGTAAAGAGGCTTCCAGTTCCAGTTCATCCCAAAGTTGTTGAGCTCAGTCAGGGCTCTGTGCAGGACAGTTAAGTTTCTCCAATCCAGCCTTGTCCTCAAAGAGCTTGCACTGGGGTCACTGACATGCTTGAGAAAGAATATTGTAACGCTACAGCGTACAAAGATTGTCCACAATTGTCTGCTTCTAGTTTTGTGGCATCGGTTTGCAAAACCACATTTGGTTCTTTGTATTATTTTTATAATCCCATTAAGAAGAGGACTGCTTCCCTTTTAAGTCAAAAAGTCTTCATTGTGTCATCTCAGAGAGTTTTTCCTCACCGCTGTCACTTTTGGTTTTGCTCATTAAAGATCGAAATCTACTTTCTGATTAAAGCGGTAAAGCGGTTTTGTGACATAGGCCTGCTTTTATAAGAAGCTCCAGCTACACAAATAAACTCAAACGGCACTGAACGAGTCTCAAAACTCTTCAGTGGCTCAGTGAACTGATCGACCGATCGGTTACCTCAAATCTACCCAGAAAAGTCACCCGGATACTAATAAAATCCAACAGATTTGGCTTCATCAAAGACGATGATGTTCTTCTAAGCCCCTCTGTGTCACCATGCTTCCCTCTGAATCCAGTAAAGTTAAAGAGGACATGGCGGTGATCAATATTTGTACAAGTCAGCATTAGTTGCTCCCCAGGTCCCACAGGCTTAATCCATTTGCAAAACCAAGTAGCTGTCAGTCTGCGTGTCGCATTCACGGCTCGATGGATCACGACATATGGCAGGGTGGAGCACTTTAAACTGAGACTGTGTTTGAAATAGTGAAGCTCTTGTGTTAGTGTTCTTGCACATCCCTCTACATTTAGAGTAGCACGCCGTCAGATGCTTGTCAGATCTCCTTCTTGCTTTCTCGCATTAAATGACATTAAAGGCAGAGAAAAGCTGTGAAGCAGCAGACAACAGCGGCCCTCCTGGTTTCCGGTTTTATTAGCCTTTGTTCCTTTTAATATAAAAAAAAAAAAAAAGTGACTGGCACCGCTAAGCCGTTTTTTTAAGGATCTCAGATAAACAGCGACGATTGTGTCTTTAAATAATAAATGATACCTCAGCTTCACAGAGACATGCATATAAGGGGAAAATAATTGAAGACAACAACATCTTATAAGAGACCCAGTTTAGCGGCGCCGATTCAGAAACCTTTTCCAACTTCAAAGCATGAATAATCTCTTAAAGAAATGCACGTGTCTGGTTGCAATTTCCTTCTAATCAACCCTACACAACATAGGTTGCTTTTATTCAAATTGAATTGTTGCATAGATTATGAAATACAATGCATAAAAAAAAATTCTAAGCAAAACTAAAAAGTTTCAAAGGGTCCAGAATATCCTGAAGCTCGGTGGATACTTCACAACGGTTATCAGACAGCAACTATGTCCTTAATTTGCCTTGCTTCTTCTCGAAAAAGTTAATCAATGAATAAATAATTTAAATAAAAGTGCAACCACTTCTTTTGGCTTAGATGTCTGTCGAGGAAACCTTGGACTCACTCTCACTTGGTCAGTCTCATTACTTTTTTTCTTTCTTTTTTTTAAGCAGCAACAAGGCTTTCTTGATTGTCTTTGACGGATAATAAAAGCTTCCTAAAAAGAATTAAAGCCATGATAATTTCTGAGGCTCATAAAACGGAAGGCAGCATCTGTATCGAAATGATTTGAGGATTAACATATTATAGTGAAGCCAACCCTTCAGATTTTATCATGTAACATATAAATGAACTATCCAGGGTCATATTAGACCTTAAACTCTACTTGTCATTCATGACCTCCGGCTGCTGCTGGATTAGTGCTAGAGAAGTGCACTCTGAGTCATGGCAGTATATAGAGGTCCAGAAGAAAGATCCAGCTTGTTGTGGCTTGTTTTCCTTTATCAAACAACTGAATATCTAGCTCACCAAACAGCCAATAAGATCTAACTGGTTACAAAACAGTGGCATAGAGGATTAATGGTTAGCACTGTCACCTTGCACCTCCTGGGTTGGGGGTTCGTATATCGTCTCTGGTCTGCATGCATGGACTTTTCTCCAGGTACTCACACAGACATGCTCTGTAGGTTGACAGTGTTCATAGTTTCATAGGTTGGGTAGGTGCATAGTGTGTAGTAGGATGTACAAGCGCATGTGTGCTTATGCACCATGATGGGTTGGCGCACCCAGTCCATCCAGGGCGTACAGGATATAGATTATGGTACTAGTAATAGTGGTATAGATAATGAATGGATAGATGATTACAAATGTTGGAACGTTTACATTTATTTTATTAATTCTTAAAGATGGTGCAATAGAAAAGAGCTCATCCAATCATTAGGGCATCACAAAATCAAATCCTGACGATGCCACAGCTACAAGTTTTATTGAAGGGATGGGATGGTAATGTCAAGCAGAGGAACACTATCCAGTGGTGGGAGTCTTTGAGATCATATAATTGCTGTCATATGTTGGAGGGAATTGGCAAATGACCCAATTGAAATATAAATAAGTGAATTAAAACAAACCTGAGCAAAGACAAAAGACGTTTGCACTTTGTTTCAACCATACCTTAAATTATGATTTGTGCATTGTAAGTATACACTGATCAGCCATAACTTCAACACCACTGACTGTTGAACTAAACAACACTGATCACTAACTATACATGAGCAAACTGGTGACAGGATCATGGGCACCCAAGGTTCACTGATGCCTGCAGGGGCGGCCAAAGACCAGTCCGGCCAGTCTGCAGTCTGATCCAGAACAGCCAATGCAGCACAATTCTCTGAAAAAAGTCAACGCTGGACACAAAAAAAAAGCACCAGAACACCCACACCTGGGGCCCAGCAGGCAATGAGCCCCAGGCTGCCTCCAAATTCCCCAGATACCAATTTGATTGAGCACCCATGGGTGACAAACAAGCCTGATCCCCAGAGGCCCCACCCTGCAACCCACACCACCCAAAGGATCCCTTGCCAATGTCCTGGTGACAGAATTGGTGTGTAGGTGAGGAAACTAATTTGCCAGCCATATAAAGTAAATAATACAACAGGAAAAGTTATCTCTATGTTGCCTGCCTGCTATCTTTTATAACAGAATAATCCATAATCAAATCAGGGAACGTTCTTAAATTGAACACTGTTCAGAATTAGTGCACTTTCCATTGCGGATATGGAGAGTGCAAATTTCTACTATGCAAATTTGCTGTAAATTTTTGCATGTGGCATTTATTCACAGCAGATGTCTCCGAGGCATAACAATTAAACAAGACAGATTTCAGCCACTGAATATAATTTTGCTTGCAAAAATGATTTGGTAAAGTGCACTCTCAGAAATAAAGGCATCAAATTGTACTTCACCTTTGTTGGCATACCTTTTGTGTGTATTCATTTCCTGAAAATGTTAAAGTAGAGTCAGATTAAGGTGTACAAACTACTGGAATCAATGATCTACCGTTAGACCTTTTAAATAAAATCTAACCCTTACTCTTACTAAAGGTACAAATGTGGTACCATTCCAAACACAAGGAAAAGATATATTCTTTTCTTTTTATTCAAAGAATTTTGCTTTTTGACAGGGGGTTTTAATCTGGTTTTACTTATGTTTGCCTTGTTGTGGACTCGGGGAGTTAATTTCCTAAGACACTTGGAGGGCAGGGGTTCTGTCTTTCAAATCATCCATAATTATTGCTCATAGATTGTTCCTTCAGAACAACACTGTCTAAATTTCAGATCCACGCCAAAGAAGCTAGAAGCCATTACCAGAACACAGCTGCATTCCGGAACATGTCATTCAAAGTCTTCAGCTCTGTGGAGCAACTTTCAAGTCTTTACTGACACATCACAGACCAGGAGAATTTGAAGCCCTGCCAGGTTCACACTGTCCTGTGAAACGGCCATAGGGAGGGCAAGGTTGTCTGCCTGTTTGTGCGATCCCATCTCGCAAGGTGAGTTAAAAATTGCAGTTGATTTCAGTTTATGTGAAGAGCAAGCAATGGAACAGCATTATGCAAAAAAAAAAATAATAATAAAATAAAAAATGACGTGACAATGCGAATGCGAATCGATTCTCGTGCAGTTTGGCAGATTGTAAGCTACAATACAGCTACACAGTAGCTACATGCCACTGACTCCGCCCCTTTCTGAAACATCAACAAGGCAAGTAGCTTTAAAGACTCATTTATTTGCATTAATGTTCAGAACATTGTACAGCAGTGAGCCACAACACCAACACCACCGTAAACTGCTTAACTCTGATTAACAGTTACATACCAATAACCTGATGGGAGGATCACAGGCACCCAAGGATCATCTATGCCTGCGGCGATCAAAGGCCAGCCTGACTGGTCCAATCCAACAGAAAAGCCAATGTAGCACAGATTGCTTAAAAAGGTTAATGCTATCCACAATAGAAAGGTATCCGAACACCCAATGCACCACAGCCTACCGCAAGGAGGCTTAAAACAGCCTCCAAATTCCCCAAATCCCAATCTGGTTAAGCATCCATGTGTTGCCTTGTGGTGTCATGCATCAAGGGATCGGGGCTCCCCTGGTGGCACAATGGGGAACATACCTAATACTGGACTTTTTTATTTTCAATGCTATGGTGATTGGTTGTAGCGCTGCAATTCAAATGGTTCTCATTTCAAATGTAAGTAGCTACTAGTTGTGCACCTGAGAGCAATTCCATGCAAAGGTCAGAACGTAAAAATGTCACATCATTTTCAATTCTACACGTTTTTGTATTCATTCAAATCTCTTTCATGGTACAAGCTGTTGTTGCCTTTAAAATTCACAGTTTGTATGAAACATATTTTCTCTAAAAGTTTACTGTCACATGCATATCACTAGAACTGCCCTGGCAACCTTTAGGGCAGGAGTAGATCAGCATTTAAGGTGTTGGACTACTGATCAGAATGTCCAAGGTTCAAACCCCAGTGTAACCAAGCTGCCATTGTTTCGCCCTTGAGGATGGCCCTTAACCCTCAACTGCTTATACGCATGATGAGATAAAAATGTAAGTCATTCTAGATACAGTTAGAATATCTGCCAAAGTCCATAAATGTAAATTATGGGGAAAGTCTTGTTTTTAGGAATTCTATCCTTTTGTATTGCAAAATATTTAAAATCCCTAAATACTACCTTGAGCACTGGAATATCTGTGAAAAACAACAGTTATAAAAACGTTCGTTATGAAGATTAATAGTACTTGGATGAGTAAACATTGCCCTTAATTTGAAAATATTACAAAAGTTTACAAGTTCTTCGTTCGCTGCTGTGGTCTGTTATTTATGGTAGTGTTTTGACATGTTATCCCGCTTCCCCCGCTCTCGGCTGGAATTAATATTTCTTAAGGTCTTGAGAATTAATCTAGCATCAGGCCTGGGATTATAGTGCTATTGTCCAGTTAGAACAGCAGTGAAAAACACACACAGTCCCTGCATTTACAGATAACAGCCAGACCCACTCCTCTAGCTCTATCTTTCTTTCGCCTTTCACTCACTCGTGGAAAAAGATGGCAGGGTGGAAATGTCTCCATGCTAGATTTGCACGCCCCAATATGAGCTCAGTCTCATCGCCATATCATAGGGTGTCCATTTTCCAGAGTTGATCAAAAGAATACAACACGGTTGTGCGCTTGAACCTTTGTAATGTTACTGCGTTGACCTTTTCCGTTTCTGTCTTTGGTGAAGCGTCTTCCTTCGGCTGTCTGTACATCAGTCACCGAGACCGTTGTTGTTGCTGCTGCTGCTGGTGGTGGCAGCGTATCGTAGCTCAAAAAAATGACGAGACACTGTTCTCTGTTTCTGTCATTCTCACTCCAGGAGAAACACAACCACGTTCTCTCAAGCAGGCTAGCAAGCACACATAAATACACGAGGAAAACACATATTCCGTCTGAAATGAGAATACAGTCTCAACCAGGCGAGAGATTTCTTCGTTGTTTTTTATACATTTCTACTAAACGCACTCTATTGCAAACGTTCCTTCCCGCTTGGACAAAAGCTGATATGCCTTCTCACATACATATTTCAGAATGAAGCCCTTGACGTTAATGTTACTGTGTGGCATTTTTAAGAAGTCTTGAAGCAGTTTTGCATGGTTTTCATTGGCCAGTGTTTAAACCGCGGGGAAAACATAACCAGAAGTAAAATGTTCTCTGACACCGCTGATTGATTAATATTAAATCCAGTACTCATTGTGACATCAGCATTCGTTTCGGTGTTGAGGAGTACCGACAAGCATGTTCTTGTGCTTGTATCTAGACTGAAAAAAAAAAGGCATTGATGCATCCTTAGTATTTTTTTTTTTAATCCTCTTTCGAAACAGAACACTGAAAGCCGTTCATGAGCGTAACAACACTCCTATGAAAAATGTCTTCGTGCTGGCCGTGAGAACATTCCTCTGGAGTTTTGTCACAGAACTGACAAATCAACTAGGAACACTGTGCACCTTTGTTTCACTGCACATGTGTGATCTGGAGGCCCATGTGGATTAGCAAGTACCTGCAGCCATTTATATATATATACATGAAGGTATTTGCATTTTTTTAAAATGCGCATTTATATAGGCAAAATTACTGGCCACGAATGAAATGGGTTAAACAGGTATAGGATTAATAAAGCAATCATGATCTACAGTATAACATAATTCCTGGGAAACGATTCAAATGTTCATGTGTGAACAGAAGGTGAGATAAAAAATGGCATTCTGAAGCACCAGATAGAAAAATGTACAACATGATAAGGCACAATAGGAAAGTTGCGTGAAAAGATTCTTAGAGTTTTATAGTATGTATGAATTATGAGTCAATCACTTGCACTGACTCTGCACTGAGAAAAAACGATTATTTGTCACACGACACGAGATCCCACTGAACTTCTATAACGTGACACCGTACTCCATGTCAGATTATGCAATGGAGATCATCTAATGAGGAACCAACCATTTTTCAAACAAGCTTAAGGTATTTATGAAGAATTTGTTTCAACAATGTCACTACTGAATGCAGTGATTTTACTGAATTGCGTAGCTGTGCTGTGAGTTTCCCATGAGTCCATGCTGTCCTACTACTGATGGTTTTTGGACCAGCATCCTAACAGCTCTCACTCACAATTTCATTAAAAAGGTTATCACTCTGCCAGAACTTTGTCTTCAGACAGCTGTGGTTACTGTGGCAATAAATCAGCTTCTGATAGCGTGGGCGTGTCACATTACGTCATCTAAGGCGGCCAAAATTTTAATTATTTTCAGTCTAAGATTTTTGTGCAGTTAAAAAGACTTCACAAACTTTAGCCTTAAACAGAAAGTGACCAAAAGGCCTTGATCTCTGCAGTAAAGTGACAAAAAAATAATTTGTACTCCGGACCAGTAGAGAGCAGCGCTGATGATTCCGATAACTTTTTCCGAGTTAGAACGGCATAACATAACTCATTTTCTTGAGTTTTGTTTTCATACAGATGAGACTCTGCACTGAACCCCAGTCGATCCCTAGGTACAGTTTATACAAACCTCAGATCTCACATGTGTAAATGAGTGACGCATGGCTAATCAATGAGCTGGGTGTGAACACTAACATCCTCCCAGTCTAGATGGGGTTAATGGGAAATCAATGGACAGATACGGAGGTGAATGGACTGAGAGAAAGACAGAGGGAGCGAGAGAGAGAGAGAGAAAGAGGAGACAGAGACCTTGTATTGTCTGATATCTACAGACTTCCCAGATGTTATCTGTCACTCAGGAGATGACTCTGGTGGCCAGATGTTAAGCTGGAGCACATTCGATCAAGAGTCAAGTGCAGTGAAATATTCCCCTTTCAAAAAACTACAAAAAGAAGAACGAGATGCTTCATCATCACACGCCAAGCTTTTGACCCAATCAGACCAACAAACAGACAAGCGGAAGATCTGGGTTTATTCAGCTTAGGTCAAGACTAGAAATAAACTAGTCAAGAAATGGAAATAAACTAATAAAGCAAATGTGAAAAAATAAAGAAAGAAGGAAGAAAAAAAAGAAAGAATAATGAAAAATAGAACTGAAAGGAAATGTGAAAAAAAAGAACTGAAAGGAAATGTGAAAAAAAGAAAAAAGAATGAAAGAAATAATAAAATATGAGAGGAAAAAGTAAGGAAAAAAACAATGTAAATGTGAAAAAAGAAAAAAAAACATAAATAATTAAACAACTAAAGAATGAAAGAAAGATGGAATCATGAGCGGAAAGAAAGTAAGAAAGAACTGAAAAAAAAATGTGAAATAAAAAAGAAAGAAAGAAAAATAGATAAGCAAAGACTAATAAGAAAAAGATAGGAAATGTTAGGAAATACAAAAAAACAATAGAAAGAGAAGAAGAACAACTGAAAAAATGCGGAAAACGAGTGAAAAAAGAAATTAAAAAAGAGATCTGAACAAAAACAAGAAAAGAAACAAAGAAACAAAGAAAACCAAGTGAGGACAAGCACAGGATGCACCTGAGTGACTGAAGCTGAAAATAAAGCTGGAGATAGACTGAAGATGAAGACGAAGACGAAGGCTCCTGACCTCCTTCACCCGGAGTCTCAGTGTGGCTGCTCCGAGGGCGAACGCTGGAAATTTATTTATTTATATGCCCAACATTTGCAGTCAGGATCAGGAACAAACAAACAAGCACCAGCATGATGAGGCGCTGGAGAACACAATGCCTTTCATTTATGCAAATCTACTTTGGGGATTGATTTTAATTTTTTGCAAAAGTTCACAGGAATGCTGAAACTTTTTGCTGTTTTTTTCCCTTTGCATTTTGTCCTAAATGCGTGTTCTGTTTCTCTCTGATAAGTTGCGTTGTTTAAGACGCATCCATAGCTTCCTTCAGCAGAAGAACTTCATAGCCGGGGATTTACTGAACACAATTCCTCATCTTGCGTTTCCTAATCCCTCCTTTTCTTTTTCCAGCAGATGAGAGATTTGCTGTTAAGACTCATTAAGATTAGAGCGCTGGAGTTACTTAAGAATGCAAAGTTCCTTCTCTCTTTCAATAGCTCTCGTCTCAGAGCAGCCGCAGCAGCCGCACGGCCGACAGAGGTGTCGGTGATGGAGGGATAGCGTGAGTGTAACGAGTGCTCAAGCGGCGCTTCATTAGGAAACACAGCCACTAATCTGGGTGTGACAGCGGGGCTCGGGTTACACAGTGAGAGAGCAGAAACAACAAGGACAAGAGCGACAAGACTACACAACGCTCATGGGGTTTGTGTTTACCGGTGTGATGATGCAGGGCATGAAAGAAAGAAAAGAAGGAAAGGAAGAAAGAAATAACTTGAAAGAAAAAAAGGAAAATTAGGGAGGAACATAAATAAAAGAAAAAAGAAAGAAAGAGCTAGTTAAAGAGAGGATTGGAAGGAGTAGGACTGGGCCGTCAATCAGCTTTGGCTGTGAGATATTGTGTTGCGTGTGTGTGTTTTTTTTTATTGTACAGTTCTGTCCCGTCTTGCGATGTGTTTTGCGATGCTGTGTTGTGTTGTGCTGTGTCACCTTGTTTTGTGTGCTCTGTTGTGTTGTGCTGTATATTGTTGTGTTGTACTTTGATATGTAGTGCTTTACTGTGTTGCTGTGTTTCGCCGTTGTGTCGTATGTTGTGTTGTGTTGTTCTGTGCTGTTTTTTGCTGTACTGTGTTGTTCTGTGCTGTTTTTTGCTGTACTGTGTTGTTCTGTGCTGTTTTTTGCTGTACTGTGTTGTTCTGAGTGCGGTGTTGTGCTGTGTATTTTGTTGCTGTGTTATGTTGAGCTGTGTTTTGCTGTGTTGTGCTGTTCTGTAATAGAATGTGTCGTGCTGTGTTCTGCTGTGTTGCGATGGATTGCATTACACTGTACTGTGCTTTGCTGTGTCATGTCAACTGCATTGTATTATATATACCTCATTGTACTGTACTGTTGTGCTGAATTGTGTTGTACTGTACTGCTTTACGCTGTGCTGTTTTGTACTGCATTGTATTGTACTATGTTGCACTGTATTGTGCTGTGTTGCGTCTATGTGTGATGCTGCATTAAGTTATACTATACTACACTGTACTGTGCTGCGTTGTGCTATTCTTTAATAGATTGTGTTGTGTTGTTCTGTGTTGTGCTGTGGAGTGTTATACTGTACTGTGCTGCGTTTTTGTGATGTGTTGTGCTGTGCACTAATAGAACGTGTTGTGTTGTGCTGCGCTATGTTGTACTGCATCATGATCTACTCTACTGTGCTGTCCCGCATTGTGTTATTGTATACTGTACTGTGCTGTGCTGTGTTACTGTATTCTGTACAGTGCTGTGCACTAATAGAGCAAGTCGTGTTGTGCTGCGCTGTGTTGTATTGCATCATGTTCTACTCCACTGTGCTGTCCTGTGGTGTGTTGCATTTTTCCGTGTTGTGTTGTGTTCTGCCATGTTGTGTTGCTTCCAGTAACCGCGCATGTCTATGTGCGGGAGCGAGCCGCTCAGTTAAGCCGAGTTTGGTTGGTCTGGAAGGCTGTGGCCCTCTGACAGGAGAAGCGAAAGGTCGCTGGAATGAAAAGCTCGAATGTTTTTTGGCAGAGACTGCAGTCTTTAAGTTGAAGAGACAGGACATGTGGGAGGAAAAGGGATATTGGCAGCGATTGCAGAGGTCTTTAGACTAGCAAAGAGTCTTCTGGCGAGAAACAGGCCACAGCCGAGGTCTCCAGGCTGTGTGATAATTTCTCAGTAAAGGAAACAGGGTTTTTCAGGGTCAGAAAGGAAATGTTTTTCCAGCTGGGTGTGCGGCGCTCTCCGAGAGCATATGCATCGATTTGGCTAATAGGGGCTAATATCTCGGTTGGAATTAGTTGTTGTTGTTTTTTTTTTTTCTTTTCTTGATGAAAGAGCTCATGATCTTTTGGCAGGAATGGCTAAAGTCATTAAACTGTGGAAAGTATGTATTTTGGCGTCAGTGTTTTTTCGCGTCCTGACTTTGAGTCGCTGAAGCTTCGAAAGTCTGTGAAGGTCAAAGAGGTTCTTGCACTAGTCTTTCAGTTGTAGCCAGGGTTGTAGCATTTGTTCGCGCCCTTTTGGTCAAGGTTAGGTGCGGTGTTTTGGCTCCGGGGCAGTAGTCGGTTGGCTGTGAGGGTCGGCAGGGATCAGTAGCAGTCTTTTTGGCTGCAGAGGGATTCAGATCCCAGAGCCGTTTGAACACACAGCCCTGTTCTCGGCACCTTTCCCAATCTTTCCCTTTCCAAGTGTCGCAATCTGGTTCCATTTTGCAGCTGGCCTTGAGATTGAAACAGAGCCCTGTTTCCCCCCTCCCAAACCACATATTTAATCCCTACGCTTATGTCAAACTTAATTATAGGACCTTGTACAAAGGAATAACAAGTGTGCCTTGTAGGAGAAGGAGAAAGGAAACGAAAAAAAAAAATGCAGGGGAGAAATGAAAACGAGAAAGGTAAGGGAGTGGAGAGAAAAAAAAGGAAGATGGAGGACTAAAAGGAAGCACTGAAAATCACATTAAGACATTAAACAGTGAAGTGGGTGAGAGAGAAAAATGTCCACTTGGTTTCATAAAGTACAGCTGACAGAGCGAGCAGAGCGGAACGAATAACTCAAACGGCACCTGGAAATATATTTGCCGTTTACTTTATTAAATTAAATGAAGTAAATTAATTAATAATAAAGAAATGTAAATAATTAAAGTTAATAATATTTTTAAAATGAGGATAATAAGAAGAATAAAAAATGCAAATGGCCCTGGATCCTAAGAAAGCTATAAATAAAAAAGGGGAAAAAAAGGGAAAAATCCAATGAATGAATAAATAAATGAAAAAAGAACTAAAGATTAAGATTGAGATGAGTGAAAAGAGAAAAAAAATTAAAGAATGACAGAAAAATATGAACTAAGAAATAAGAGGTTATGAGAGAAAGAAAAAAGGGGTTGAAAGAAAGAAGGAAAGAAAAAAAAAGAAAAAGGGCAAAAAAAGACTAGGAAAGAAAAGGATAGG
This sequence comes from Clarias laeviceps, assembly GCA_030014305.1. NCBI lineage: Eukaryota > Metazoa > Chordata > Actinopteri > Siluriformes > Clariidae > Clarias > Clarias laeviceps. The sequence continues at coordinate 25,965,333 of JAQMYJ010000007.1, forward strand.
AAAGCAAGAAAAATAGGTGTTTTAAAAGAAAGAAAAATGAAAGAAAACTTAAGAAATGTGAGAGAAAAGAAATGATGGGAAAAGTGGGATTAAAAATAATTAAGAAAGAAAGAAAGAAAAATAATACATTAAAAGAAAAGAATCAGAAATCCCCTCCCGCCAAACAAAAAAAAAAAAACAGACTAAAAAAGAAATAGATATGAATGGTAGAAAAAGAAGGGAATTAAAAAAAAAGAAAGAAAGATAAATTTTAAGAAATGTGTGAGAAAAAAATGACAGACACACTAAGAAAGAAAAGCATAAAAAGAAATAAAAATAAGCGGATTGCAAAAATAATAACTAAATAATAAAAATTGAAAGAAAGAAGGAAAAAAGAAATAAAAAAGAAAAGAATAAATTATAGCACAATTCACAAAATAATTGTGTGAAAAGAATCACAAAAAGACAAAGAAAAAATAGACTAAGAAAGAAAAGGATGAGAATGAAAGAGAAACAAGAAAGAAAGAAAGAAAGACACTCTAAAATGAAGAAAGAAAATCTAAAATAAAGAAATAAAATGTTCTATGTAAAAAGAAAGACGCTGAAGAAAGACTGGGATGTGTGTTGCACGCTGTGGAGATAAACAGTTTTTCTCTCCGCGAGCTGCAGTGATGTGAAATGATGTTGATGATTTAGATGATGTCGTATGATGTTTGTCTTTTCTTCACACATGTTGAGGTCTGAGAGCTTCTTAAAACACAAAGGAGACCCGCTGATGAGTTTCGGATGTTTACGACTTGGTCCAAAATAAAAATCATTTGTGGTTACATTACTCGAGTGTGTGTGTGTGTGCGCGCGTGTGTGTGATTTATTATCCAGAAGTGAAAGACCGAACAGCCGAGAAGACCGATGTTTAGTCTGTCAGTTTAAAACTATTACTTCAGATTCCTCAAACGTGAGCTCAACCTATCTCAGGCGGACCGGGGGAAACCTTTGAAGAGTCGAAATCAATTTTTTCAGGGTTTCAAGCAAAACAAAATGTTTTGTGCGAGCTCGGAGAAGTGGATTCTTTCCAGTTCGAGAAGTAAATCTGCAGCGTACATGCCGTTTTTAAAAAAAGCCAGCGTGGACTTTCAACCGAGGTGCAACCAAGATGACGCTTATGTAAAGAAAGCCAAAGAGCATATGTTTAAAGACCGGTTCTTCGTTCTCCTACCATCGTATCGTCTCCTCACTCCCTGCGACCTGGCCATGATCTTCCCAGCGAGGGTCGAATGGGGGAGAGAGAGCGAGGTTCCCATGCCACGGGCGGTGGGACCGGCGCGCCACCCTGGGGTATTTTTAGCAGTATGGCTCCAAAGGGCTGGGACTGAGGGCATGATTGTTTTCCTTCCTATTCCCCTGGTGCGCCCGCTAGGCCCCACATGCGTTTGTAAATAAACACCCCAACGTTGGCGTTACCTTATATACCGAGGGAGTTCTTATATACCATCATTAAAGCTAAACTCCAGGGTGCTTTATTTACTGGGATTGAATACACACTGACAAAAGAACTCTCTCATAATGTAGTATAAGCGCATTTGTCGAAATTTGTTCAGAAATGTTTAAAATAGATGACAATAAAACACAAGTTCAGAATGAGAAAAGTAATAAAATGTTCAAGGATGTTGAAGGAAAGCCTCTCAATGTGGTGCTTATGCAACGTTCCAGCATTGGGAGAAAACAGTAAAAAAGTAGGTTGTTTTTTTGTTCTTTCCTGAAGTTTACGATTTGTCGTTTTCATGCGCGAAACTCAGTGAGTCAATTATCCATATTTTTGCATGAGTGAAGGGAAAAAAAGCAGAAGTGGAAGCTATTTTGACTCAGTTCTATGCCATGGAAAATATAAAATAAATGAATAAATAAATAATAATAATAATAATAATAATAATAATAATAATGATACACCAATGCTAAATCTGCCAGTAGGTGAGCAGTCAATTTTAAATTTGACCCGTCCCCTGTTCATACGGTGCCATTTATTTTGTCATAACTGAACAATTTGTTTTTGTCCTTATGGGTTTTATGGGTTCATGTTGGCTGGCTTTCCTTATTTTTATACTCTAATTAATAACAATTTAAAAATAAATCTTTTTTCACTAAACGTTCTTGTGACGATCCTTTCGACCCAGTGAACTAACTCAAGGGCGTGTTTTTGATCAAAACTCTTCTGTAAGTTTCTCGGGGGGGATAAGGGCGTCTACTGAACAACACGAGCGGACAGAATGGAGAGAAATGATTTAATGTTGATCGAGTCAAGGTTAGTCTCCATGTGCCTAAATTTACACACAAAAGCGTGAATTCTACAGATTTAGATTTTTAGTTTTTTAAGTTTTTAGTTAAGGTGAAAGTGTCGGCCGCAAAAATGACAGATTCAGGGAGTAGACACAAGGTCGAAGGAAGATGGAAAGAAGATAAGAAGTAAAAAAACAAGAAAGGAAAGCGAAAGGGAGGAGCGAAACGAGAAGACAACTTCACCAGATCTGTTGGTTCCTCTGGAATCGTGGGTCACCTGCACGCTGTGGCCTCTACCCGTACGTTTGACTCATCCACAGCCAAACTTTAACTCGTTTTATTTATTTTTTTGTTCTTTGGCGTTCCTCCCCTTGCACTCTTTTTTCCCCCCGTCTCAGGCATGGGAATTCCAGAGCAGCGCTATTACTATGATGAAAACAGACGCTATAAATACCAAAAGATATGATGAATATAACAGCGAGGAACACTGGCAGCCATAATTAGAACAGAAAAAGAGAGAGAAATGAGGAGTGGAAAAGAGAGAGAGAGAGGGGGGAAAAACGAGGCAAAGTGAGTAAAGCTTGATCTGTTTTTGCATCGACCGTTTTTTTATTTTTTATTATTTAGAGATTTTAACTCAGGAGAAATTGAGTTTTGTGGGAGTCATTTGGGAACACGCTGCAGAAATGCAAATCCTTTATTTCTCTCTTTGTCTCTCTTGTTTCATTCTACCTTTCAGACTAGGTACAATCTTAAATCTGAGCAAAAAGCATTTGGGAGTTGTGTTGCACAAAGTATTGAAAGCTGAGTAACACTCGCAACACGACGATCTGGCGAAAGATTCAACAGTCTGACTTTATTCAAATACACAGTATCCTTTTCACTAGATTGCAAAGTTTTCTCTTCTTCTCTTTTTTCTAGCTGTGCCTGAAACCCTCGTGGAAATGATCCAGTGATGAATACCCACAATGCACTGCAGGGGGTAAGTGTCGAAATGGGGACCCCTGGAGTCCTGTGAAGCATAGAGCATTTCTTATTTAGTTACGAAGGTGGAAATTACAACCCGTATCATCAGTTACGTTATTACGTCCAAGCACTGGAGTCGACTCAGACCTAATGCGTTCAGCCTGTGAAACTTATTAAGGAGCAACACTTTTATCAGTGTTTACGAATCGCTGAGCTTCTCCTCTTGACGTCAAAACGATAAAAAGGGAAAACCCTATTAGGAAGCATGTCTGCTTTTTTTTTTTTTTTTTTTTTAATGGCAACTTGGAGAGCGATCATAAAAGTACTAAGAAAAGTTTTTGCACACGACTCTTCAGATTCATCCCTGAAGAGAGCTCGACTTCTTCCCTCTCTCAAACCCCTTCTGTGTACTGATGTCACTGCATCGCTGTCCTTTCCCTCTTTAATTCCTATTCCAGCCCTGGGAGACAGAGTCTGTCTCTCGTTCCCTTTGCCGATCCCTCGCTTTCTCTCCGACTGTACTGCGTCACAAGGATTCCACAGTTTCTGGCCTCGGCTTTTTTTTTCATGCTTGTGGGAAAATAGCAGCCCATGTTTCCTAAGATGCTTCACACATTCCTCACTCTGTCTACAGTTCAAATAGGTCTAATGAGTATGGACAGAACTTCAGCACACACAGAAAAAAAAAGAAAAGAAGAAAATAACAGAGCGAGGGGATTTTTAAGATTACTTACAGAGCTTAACAGGGCAGAGATGGGAAAAAAAAAACACCCAGCAGTATGTTTTCCCCCCCTACTGTATGTGTACAAAAAGAACCTTTCACATTTGTCAAGTTTGTTTCATACCCTCTGAGGATGGCTTAATCGATAATTCCAGGGGTCTAACATGCCAAACCAGCAGAGCACAAGGAATTATTCACGAAGTTGAGCAAGAATAAAACTTGCTGTTAATAATATGTCCGCAGTGTTCAGCGTTCACAATGGTACGGCTGGAAAACAAAAATTGCAGTTGCAGATGGTCTGTTCAAAGCGTTGACCTCACCGAAAAAACCGAAGTGCAATTTGATGAGACAAATACGAGAGAGAATTTCAAGGTCAAAGTTAGAAGGCACAGTTTCAAAGGAAAAAAAAAAACGGAGGGGGGAAAAAAAAAGAGAACTTCTCAGCAGGGTCAGAAAATCTGGCGCTGACATCTTGCATCAATAAATCAGCAAGTTCTCTGGGTCCTGCTGCATGCCGCACTGTCTGCTCCATACTGCTAACGCTACATTCCCACACTGCCACCATGCACACGCACACACACACACACACACACACACACACACACACGCACACATATCAGAATGCTCAATTAGTATTTATTGTCATTTTATTAACATTATGCTTACTGAATCTAAATTAACCATCCAATGTAAAGCACTGCAAAACAAACAAACAAATAAATAAATAAATAATAATAAAAAAATAACAATAAATCCAATCACAGGCACGATATTATCTAGTGAGCGTATACAGTGGTCAAGAAGCCTTGTGTAGTGAGCGTGTACAGTCAATAGGACGCATATTTGATGAGTGCATATAGTGACTGAGAAGTCTTATGTAGTGAATAGGAGATCTTATGTAGTGAGCATATATAGTGAATAGGGACCAATTATAGTGAATATGAAGCTTTACTGTATATATATATATAATAAAAAAGGAAGTCCCATGTGGTGTGCGCATATAGTGACTGAGAAGTCTTATGTAGTGAGTGTATGTAAAGAATAAGGGACCTTATATAGTGAGCATATATAGAGTGAATAGGAAGCCATGTATAGTGGACAAATGAAGTAAATAGGAAGCCTTATGTGGTTAGTTTATATAGTGAATGTTGGATGATGTTGGATGATTCACTATATGTACACTTACTATTTAAGGCTTCATATAGTGAATAAGAAGCCTTAAATAGGAGGCCTACGCAGTGAATAGGAAGCCATATGTACTGTAGTGAGCGCGTTTGTATAGTGAATAGGAGGGCTATCGTAGTGAACGCATGAAGTGAATAGGAGGTCTTATATAGTGAGCGTATGTAGGGAATTGGGACTATATATATATATATATATATATATCAAATATAATAGGCATTTGTGTTGCTAACTTACACCGAAAGTATTTTTAGGTGTATGTCAGGAAATTTAATTAAATAAAATAAGGAATTTTAAATCTTACTTAATATCAGCAACCATTATTGTGTATATTTAAAAAATGCACATGATGTGATAATTATTTATTATTAAATTATATGTGCCAGGAAACAGGATCGCTCAGTTATAACCTTTCATTTCTTAGCAGCAGTAAACTAACTATTTCTTCCCTGCTGTTTATTTCTTTTCCAGCTCCGCCCCCATTTGACCCTGTTCACAATTTCTTGGGAAACGAACTGAATTCAGGACAGGTACTTGGTCCGAGTACGACTCTTCCAGCAATAGAAATAATGACAACCTGTGAGATCACAGAGCGGTTAGCACACCAGTGCACTTTTTTAATACCCCAAATAATCTGGGAGAGATATCTATAAAAAGGCAAACTTCACAGTGTAAATTGGTGGTAGGCCACTTCAACCCCATCTTTAAAGCCGGGTGAGAACCATTACCACAGCTAAGCGGCACAAATTCAGCGTTTTATAAGCTCGGTTCCTTCTGAATCTTTAATGGCCGGCGGTCGAGCCGGGCCAATTAGAAATTTCAGTCGGAAGGGTTCAAGGCTGGCACCCTGAGCTCCGGCTGGCCACGGGACGCGAGAAGTGAAAGAAAAGTCATCAAATTAGCGAGCGGAATTCCTAATGAACGGGTCGGGGTCTGGAAGTGCTGCATGTGTATGCGTGAGTGTGTCGTGCATACATCTCTGGACTGTGCTGTGCAGCTTAGCCCAGGGCAATATGCTAAGTCCCCCCCCGCCCCCCAACCCCTCCCCCCAGCACATATAATCATTTACCCCCCGTCATCACTGCAATTGAAATCAGGAGGTTCGGAGGGAGCCGCATTGAGATTCAACACACAAGAAACATTATTTCATTACATATATTATGCATTCAGCATGAAAGGCAGAGCGTGCTAGTGCGGCTTGTGTGTGAATGTGTGTGTGGGTGTGGGAGAGAGCCAGTATCTTCATCTACAGCCAATATTTTGGAAACCATGTGGCATTGCGAGATGACTTTTTTTTTGCCAAAAGAAAAGGAGAAAAAGAGAGACATGCTGAAGAAAAATATTCAGCTCATCTGGAATGTGTACTGGAATAGAGACATGTAGGGTTATTACAGTAGAGTGTATAAATGGTGGGAGGACGGTTGCAAGTAAGTGTTTAAATGACACAAGAAAGCGTATTGGTCACCTTTGTGGACACCTTTTTTTCCTGAAGGTGAAATGTTTACTAGCTGAGAATTCATTCAAAAAGTAAGTCATAGACAAGCCGTCTTTTATATAGTTGAAGCAAAAAAAAAATGTTTCAGGACAAGTCATACTTCAATAAAAATTCATAACAAAGGATACAAATGACATTTTATACCTTATGTTATGTGTGTTTTGATGATGTGCACAATAATGACAAATGTGTATCACATTAAAGGTTTCAGTAAATGTTTTACTATTTCTTTAACAACTTAACAGAGGTCTCAAAGCTTCCCAAAGTGTGTTTGTGTGTGTTAACGTTCCAGCGTTCCAATTCCCCTTACATCGCCTCCTCTTTCAGTGTTTATGTAAATGAGCTACTACTGAGCCACGCCCTCCAGCAGAGCTGAGCAACAAGCTGAGGCAAGGGTGTCTTCTTATATGAGGTCACACCAGGGAGAAAATCTAATTGGCTTGTTTAAAAACAATACAAACGTGGAATAAGAAGAAATAGCAGCATTTCTTGTGTAGACGCACAGTGGATATCCATCTCTAAATCTAAAAATTACTAAAAAGTGACTTTTGCATAATAGTTCCCCTTTAAGGATGGATCATTTCCCTATTTTATTTATTTTTTTAAGATGCACTGATGTGGACAAGTTTGCAAAAAAAAAAAAATCAACTATTTTTTATGGGCTCTTGCATAATCAGATATGGATTATGGTTTCATAATGAAGCCATAAAAATATTAACCATAATAACATCCATGGGGGATTTTACATCTGGCTTTGAGATCATATTTTATCATCCAATCTCAAGTCTAACCTAAAGCCCAGAAACACTGATTACATGCAACATAATAGATATTTTTTTGTTTGCTTTTGGCTATTTATCCTATCTGTAGCTGCTTAAATTTTTTTTTTTTGCGACTAGTAAATTGTAATTTCTTGCTCACAGAAGAATCACAAAACCAGATGGATCCGTCTCGCTCCAGATGTCAGCCGAGTCACTGTCCTGTTTTACTGTATGAAGCCATCTTCAAAGAGCACTCCCCCCCCTCCTGCCTTTTCCCAAACTGTTAATTAGCAGAATTAGAGGACAACACGGCCCTTTGTGTTCGCCGAACTGGAATCAATTTATAAAAGAAACCATTTCACCTCGGATTGAGTCACCCACTGTCTGCGCTCTGGTATGCTGACCTTTATCGGGGCTGGGTAGAGCGGACGGCCAGATGATGGCCCGGCGTAATGAAAGGTCTTGACGTCAGACTCCAAAAATGCTGACTGACATACAGTTGAACCTTCCTTTGCCTTGTGTGATGGACACGGAACACCTGACTAATTCTTAATTATTCGATTATGCCCCCATTATTTCTCCTTTTTTCACTGATCGAAATGCAGGCCGGAGACGTTTCGGTTGTACAAACTATCTGATCATACAGTAGCTAAGCGAAGATCAGAATGATTCTAAAAAAAGAAAAAAAAAAAGAAAAATAAGAACAGAGAGCAAATAAAGAGTATTTGAGAGTGATATATATATAAAGCGTGAGGCCAGGAGCGAGTTGCCGAGGCATCCCGAGCGCCTGTGAGTGTCTAATAAACCGAACGACCGGTGAAGAGGTGCCTCCGCAGGTTCAGCTGATTCCTCTGGCCTTTTATACAGGCTTGTTTGGCAGCAGCAGGAATGCACTCCGGCCTGACCCCGGGGCACTCATCCAATCAGTTCGCTATCTGCTGAAAGGCCCTCCATAATAGTGACATTTTTCCACCTCGTCAATAAGTGCTGAAAGACACCCTCCACCTGCTACTTGACCATTTAACTTCTTCCTGAAAAGCCTCTTTCTTTTTTTTTCCCTCTTTCTTTTTCTTCTTCCGTCTACTTCTCGACTGAAATCGATAAAAGTGAAGCGAGGAATAAGGCCGGAGCAAGAGCTGTGTTAACCGGAGAGCCTGGCACAGTCTCGGCACGGATAAGTGCGGTTCAGGACCCTCGGCACCTCGGGAGTAAATGTGTAGGAGCCGTGTGCTCGCTTCTCATGCTTCTTAAATGTTGCGCATATTATATGTGGTGTGCAGCACGGACGAGATACGTACAGTATACCAGGAATATACGGTAGTAGCCGGCAATGATTAAACAAAGGGTGAGTAGGCGGGTGTTTGTGCAGTAATAAATAATTTTGATTGACAGTCAGTGTTTATATTCACTTGTCTAGCCATTTAGTGTCTATAATGTTGTGTACATATAATGTGCCATATAATGTCTACAGTGTACTTACAATATTTCATATAAAGTATGTTTATATACAGAATGTTTTTATATTAAAAATTCATAAAAAAATGTTTTCTGTGCTGCAACTTCTTTCTGCAATATAATTAACAACTAAAACACTTTGTGTCAGGCTGTTACAGGAAAATAATCAGCAACAACATGGTGTGATGATTGATTATTTCTCTATAACTGAAAAGAACAGAACGCTAATGAATGCATTTATTTAAATCAATAACTAATAATAGTTACATCATGTGTTTTATCCATGTTCAGTTATTTTTTCATTGATGTGGAACGTTCACGAAACAAGATATATATGTTGAGCTAAAAACAGTATGTAAACCCATTTTATAGGTGCTTTTGTTTTGGGTCAGGGACAGGACTGTGTGTGTGTGTATGTGTGTGGATATAGTGTACTGACATGCTACAAAATACACATATTTAACACCTCCACTCCCCACTTTGCATGCACCTCTGGCTCCATTTTGTGTTTTCAAGACTAGCTCTCGGCCACCGCGCGTTTGCCCGAAGCGTTCAGACCTCATCACTGGTGCTCGGTGATTGGCAATAATGGCAGGAGGGTGAGAACAAAATGTCTTCCGAGTGAGGAGGGGGAGAGGAGCATGGCGCAACAAGCAAGTTAGGTTGCGGCGGCGGCTGCTGACATGCGCGCTACGCATTTCTCGTTTGGTTCCACCGGCTGAGCTGAAATTGATTTCCGTGTGAGTGGAGTCTGTCTAGTGCTCTGACAGAATAAATAAAATGGCCTCGTATGTGAGCCCTGTTCTAGGAGGGAGGGAGGACGGAACGACGGAGAATGAGCGGATAGGGCGAAAAAGAATAAAGGAAATGACAGGCTGGTGAGAATCATTCATATAAACATCGGCTGATTCACAGATCATAGCGAGCAGAAACTAAGCCTCTGCAAGTTTAGCAGAATCGTTCATCTGATTGCACCATCTACTGTACCTTTCCTGATATCAATTGCACATCATTGTCTACATACTGACTTCCCTAGAACTCCGTTTGGCTACTGATGTTGGGCTACTCTGAGAAATCTGACTAGTTGTTGAGTCAGCAGTTGCGTCTCTGGCGTACTGATTAGATGTTTGACCGTCCTTGAGCACGACCTCCTATGCTTTGGATAGAAGCCTCTGCGAAATGAGTAAATGTAAATGAAATTCAATGAATTGTTCAGATAAAGTGACGCTGGAAACAAGACAGTCTGAACTTGTGAAATCGATTTCGGTGATAAGAGCCGCAGCTTGTTGTGACCAGCTACCCAAACCCCAGTATGAGCTGGTCATGTTGGTGGAAACATGCTGGTAGAAAGGAGACAGCTTTGAAATTTCCACTACTGTTTTATTCTATAAATATATTAGAAAGGAAATAAAAACATTTTCGAATAAAACAGTTTGAAAATCTGACCTGCTTATTGAATTGGTAACCTCACCAGTTTGACCTCTAAGTCCTAAGTTTTAGCAGCTGGAACCACCTGTATTTTTTAGCAGGGACATCGTATGAGGGGACAGGGTCATACTTTTGGTTCAAAGCTGCTTACACTACCTCATCTCCACTAGAGTGGAAGAAGAGGCATGAATAGGTGACTTGTCCTGTGATCTCTGGCTCCTGTTTAAACATGGAAGACATAACAACTGATAGCCATGGGAGATCTATCATGGTGCAGATTTGAGTGGACTCGTCTGTCTTCTGGACCCGATTGTTTATGAACAATGTGTGTTTTTGGGCCATGGATAAAGTACAGCACCTGATTGGTTAAGGTGTGCTGCTTTGTATTTGGACTGGCGTTATGTTTTATGATCCGAGCTACCAGCTGTGCACTTTGAGGAAATATTCGAGCCGTCTATTTCCTGGTACTAGGCCACGACCTTGTGACCGGCTTTGGTCAAGGTGAATCATTCCTTGCAGTTCCTTTTGAGAGGCTATGCTAACCTTTCTACGTGTTTGTATTCCTATGTTTTCATCTTCCAAGTCTATTATTTAGAACTACCTCAGCTAGTCTCACTCAGAGCTGAGATTTAGGAAACACATCTGGTGGAGTGTGAAGGCCTGGAGATCACTCTGCAGGGTCCAAAATGTGTAAGAAACTAAGAGGAAGTAGTGTGAAAAAAAAAAAAGAGAAAATTTCCTGGCACACATATAGAAACCTTTCAATTCTCTATAGAGAAGTACCATTTGCTACTAGGGAAGTAAGTGCAGGCTCCCAGGGACCAAATGGAGAGCCAGGGGAAATGTACACAGGCATATGGGTATTGTAGTGCATCGCTCCAGAGGTCCACAGAGGGCAGCGGCATTGCCATGCAACAGCGGTGTGTGTTGCGTTGTGTGCAGCAAGCGAGAGTGAGCAGAAGGAAGCGACATGACAGTGGCTCGTTAAGAACCTGGCACTGCCTGCCGCTTGCTAAATTATGCAAATGAAGATTGTAGGCTCGTGGGAAGACGGGGGTAGATAAGAAGGAGGGTGCGTGTTGTCACGGCTTGGCTGGCAGCCAAAAAAAAAAAACAACAACGGCGAAAAGGTTAAACCACCGCCGTCCCGACGCACCGATGACGCTTTGCCGGGCAGGGAAGTTCGTCAGAGTGACTCAGGAGCTGGAAGCCATGCCGGGACAATACTCACAGCCTGGCAAGGCGGGCACACGGGCAGCCAATCAGGGACGCGATGCCTCCTCAACCCTGGCTGAATGGCATCGGCCCTCCCCTCGCTCTGCTCGCTCTCCCCTTTTTCCCTCACCGCCACCGCTCTGCAGCTGCCCGGGATGATTTTATAAACATTTTGCCAGCAGATCAATAGCTGTATTGATCAACCATTGTGAGAGTGATCTGTCTAAAACCCCCAGCAGCCTGCAGCTCCAAGAGAGGGAGGAGCGAAAGAGAGAGAGAGAGAGAGAGAGGCTGCAGAGAGGATGAAGAAAGGGAAAGAGTCAGAGAGAGCAAGAGAGAAGAGAGAGAGGAAAAGAGAGAGAGAGATATATAGAGAGAGAGGCTGTAGCCACAGATAGAGAAAGAGGTAGTGGGGAGAGAAGGGGAGAGCCAGATGGAAAGAGAGAGCTGAAGGTGAGCAAGTGGACGCGAGGAACGGGAGTGGCGGCAAAAACCGCATTCTCGCCAAAACACATTCTAATCGCTTTCTCGTTAAGCGAGCAGAGGGAGGGGCGGCTAATGAGCTTCGCTGTAAGTATGGGAGGTAATTGATGGAAAGAGAGAGAGAGAGAGAGAGAGAGTGGGCGACAGAGCTAATGTCCGGGCTAATGGAGATGAACACAGGTCTGGCCTGGTAAGTTAATGTGCATGTGCGTGTATGTACGTAACCTGTGTATGCGAATGTATGTGCATGGGGGAGGTGCAGATGACTAACATGCGCCGCTGAGACGAGATGGCGCGGCGCGATTAATTCTGATTGCTTTGTAATTATAATTATAATCTATTCTCTCCAGGAAAATGCCTACGGTTGGTTGAGACACAGCCTCGTTCCGGAAAAAAATGTCAGGCAACGGCGGCTTGCGGACGAGAAGGCCCTGAAAGGAAAGGGAATCCGTAATGGAATTTGGACATGCGAGAAAAAAAATTAGGGCTATTGTGCCGAGGATACGTCGACGTAGGATTTTGTACGATCACAACGGATCAGAAATGTGGATATTGATATGAAACCAATGGACACAACAAGACCTTTGGAGGATTTTATTCTGATGGAGCCCTCTAGCTGTGTTTGGATATATGGGACACATTCCCAAGTAAGGAAGGAAAGAAGGAAGGCAGGAAGGATTTGGATATGATGGTTGCCTAAAACAGGAGTTTAAAAGATTGAACAATAGATCTCTTGATCAGGGAGCTCAGGCCTGGCCTGCCACTCTTGCCATCACTTTGCTGAGACAAGTGTGTGTGCATGTGAGGGGGAGTCACGCCAGAGAGCCCATGGGAGGCCGGTATCGATCCAGCTCTTGGAGTAGTCCTGCTTGATCGCGTGCTTTGCGAAGAGTTCATGTCTGGACATAAGATACAGAATGGATACAAGACTTGGACGTAACCTCTGATTGACCAACCAATGAATTCTGGAGACTGATGGAGCGCCGTGTGGCCTATCAGACTACACACACACACACACATTAAATTGTGCATTATTATACACAAATCTACTGATACCCAGCAAACACTTTAGACCGAGATATATTTGAACAGAAATGTACTAAGCTTCGTAGGTGCGCAACGGCAAGACAAAATCGTTGAGCATGAAATAAACAAATTCTTACCAAATTTAATAATACTACAGTATATTACTGACCTATCATGGATGAGTATTTATAACTTGTAGTATTAAAAAAAAGAAACAACATAATTTGACACAAAAGAGAGTTTATCCATGATTTGCGTTCCGCGTAGTTGACTCGACACATCATTAACGTCGCTGTTAAAAAGATCCACGGCAGATTTAACGTCTAAGGGCTGAATAATGACTACGGGGAAATTAATTAATTGTTTCATAAACCTTAACTAGTCAATAAATTAAGGCAATTAGTACGAACAAAAAGGAAGGAGAAGTCACGACGGGGCTCCCTCGAGACATGGACGCGTGCATGCTTCGGAAGGCAGCGGGTGTTCGCGGGCGGAGTAGAGAAAAAATATAAGGAGTAAACCAAAACAGGAAGTGAAGAGAAAGTGGTGTTTGTGTGTTTCATAAATAATAGTTCCACACTGCGATCGCTACACGTGCTGTATTATAAACCCGAATGAACGTGTACTACAACGTATACTTCACCTTTCCTAAACATATCTATACAACAAATTCATTTGTAATGGCTGTCTAATAAAAATGTGTCACGTTTTTTCTTTCTTTCTTTTTTTTTTAATTTAGAAAATTTGATTAGTAAATTGAAAAAGCATCAGTGGTTATGTTAACATTACAAGTGTTATGAGGCCCTGGTGGTGCAGCAATGCGGGAAAATTATTTATGCTGATGCTCCAGTGTAATATACAATGCCGCGCAAAAGCCTTGAACCATATTTCTTTATATTAAGTTACATTAAATAATTCGGATTTAATTTAATAGAAATGGGAACAGGCTGCAAAATGCCCAAAGATACAATTTAAAAACCAGTTATTTACTTTCCGACCTCAACAGCGACCTCATTTCCCCTCTCGTCTGTTCTAACCACTCATCATTCAGCATACTAATATACTAATCACCGGCCTGATCATCTGTCATCATCTGCACCTGTTTCTCACTGGTTCATGTCTTATGTTTGTTTTAAGGTTTTATTGCTTTAATGATTCATAGTTCACTGTGTGGCCGAACAAACAAAAAACATTCCTCAGGTACAGGGACTGGATTGAAAAAGTCTGACTCTTCATAGGGAAAATGAAGAAATGAGGGCCTTTGCACAGTAAAGTAAAGTTTGAACTTGTGTTACAGTCAAGTGAAGTATTGGTGAACAGTGTAGCTTTCAGTAAGGAGACGTTTATGGAAGGAGTCTCCAGTATCAGTGCTTTTTATTTACAGTCTTTTGGTTCCACGACAAGCTGAATTTTATTTATTTATTTATTTAATATTATTATTATTTTTTTTGTCTTATTAGATAAGAGTCTGATGAGGGGACAACCTGATGTTTATAGCTGCTGAAGCATAAGTAAGATCAGGAACAAACATGTTCCATGGACCTTCTACAACATTAAATGTAGCTATGCTGAAATTCAATGTATAGACTATAAAACAGCTCATTCTCTAATAAATAAAAGAGGCATTTAAAATTTGGTGAGGTATAAGACGAATAAAACATGTAAGGATGTAACTCCAAGCACACCATCTTATCATTGATCATTTTCCTGTTACTGAATGTGGCAAAATGTTCTACTCTATGTTTTATAAATGATATCAAAGATGGAAAGTGTGAGACTGATGCCAGCTTGGTTAGCTGTTATGTCTGCATGTCAGTCGACATACCGGCAGGCCACAAGTCCACACTGCTGAAGTGATCCTCTCTCAGATCCAGTCCTGTGAGAGAGAGACAGAGAGAGAGAGAAATGTTACTGTCAGACACTTCGATAATATGAGTGACACGGCTGCATAGTGCGACATAACACCTCCATAACACCTCCATACCAACTCTCATATCCCTATGTCAGCTTTCATAAAAACTCTGATGTTGACAAGCCGGCTAAGTCAAGGGACAGGTTGTTGTTCTAACGTTGCGTGTTTTAACACTATCTGTAACATGCTGCTATGATTATACAGCTGTATACTCGAATGATGATAAAGTGACATAGCTTTGCTTGACAAGATCATAATCATAGGATAATCATGTTATAACACTCACTAATATTTAGAATGAGATATTTCGATTGTTTACTGTTATGACAGAGTTGTTTACTCTATGTAAGTGAATTTAGTCAGTGTGGTTTTTAATTTCATTATTTAGGGTTTTTTTGTTATTAAGCTTGATACTTATATCAATGCTATGACACTGTCATAACACAGTTATTCATTCATAAAGTCTCTGTTTTGTTATTCAGATTCATCACGTTAAACACTTACAGTATGGCAATGCTGTGATACAATTTGATAATTACGCATATTGTTTTGTGTATTTTGATTTTATTACTTTAAAAAGCTTTAAAATTATGATGCTGCAATGGCAGACTTAAAAATATTTTTCTAACATTAATTATGCTGTGCTTATGTGTTTCTATGAATTACTATATTTTGCATATATATAAAATTATGAGAGCATAACATCAGGGTAATAACGGTGCTACTGTATGTCTGTGATCACATGAGGAATCTAAAATAGATGTTATAATGCAACCTTACGTCTTTATATTGTTTACAACAGCTGTTGGAATACGGTTATAGGTTGTTGTCAGATGACATAAAGGGTTTACTGTGTCTGTGTCTGTAGCTTTGAACATCTTCCTTAATTAAATTACTTTATTCATTTTTGTCTTGCATGAAAAATAATCACAGCATCGTCTACTATGACTAATTCCTGCTCATTACCATCAGTGGAGACAGTCGGATGCTGTATGTGTGTATCTGCACTTGCCACTCTGTCAGGTTGCATATGTCGCGATGATGCAACATTTGCATGATTGTCACCATGCTTGCTTCTGGCCCTGTGCCAGGGCCCCGAGCCAGCAGTTCTCGCCCCCCTTTACACCCACCCCATGCCTCGGGCCATATGCTTGGAGTTGTTGTTTTCATTGCCACACAATTAGCAGCACTACCGATTTATTTAGTCCTGCTCTAATGCGCCGTAATTACCTCCAGGCCCTAAACAAGCCCCGCCCCCACGCTATTTCCTCTGTACACACGTACACACATGCTCTCACGCTCGGTGCCAGTTGCAGGCTGGCGTGATTCAGCAGAAGCAAAGCACCAGTGGAGGAATGGATGGAGGGAACGGGGAGGGAGGAGAATGACTAGAGGTGCAGGCTTTTGTGGATCAGCACATTTTAAGAGATCTTCAGGGGCCTGTTGGCTGAGCGGCTCACTCGAACGGGGAGGAAAAGGGCAAACGCAGGGCTGTTAGACTTTTATAGAAGTGCTTTGTGAGAAAAACACCCCTGATACACACCTCAGAGCTGCAGCCTTGTTTGTCATCGGGCTCAGGGGGACGCACCGGACCCTTGCCTGACGGTGAGCAATGACCTTAGAGGGTAGCTGTTAGAGACACACTGCAGCCCTGACTCCACTAATGCTGAAGAGCATGCTGGGAAATTGAGTCTTGTTTGTTGCACACAGTCCTCCTAGTCTGCAATTATCTAAATCTTTAAACAGATATCTCTTAAACCTAATAAAAACTAACAATTTTGAAAATGTTCTATTTTTGATCACATTAGTGTTTTCAGTTCACAATGAAATGCAAAAATGAAAGGAAATGGCCTGTTGGGCATCCCCATGGGGTCATGACCCATGACCTTTGCACTATTCACACTGGAAAATCATCCTAATTATATTCTTACTTTAAAATATTGCTATGCCTATTTAACTTGTACTCCTAACTGTACAATTTCCATCACCATTCCTATCGTACCCCTGTGCTAACCTAATTCTATCCTTATCCCAACTTTAAATTCTCATCCCATCCTTCCCTACTTTACCCTATCGTAACCTAATCTATCCAAACTCTACCCTATCCGTATACTATCCTAACCTCTTTTATCCCTCTTATCCTAGAATATCCTGACCTTATTCTTATCTTTAACTTATCCTATACCAACTCTATTCTATCCTCATCCTATTGTATAACATCCTATCTCAGATCTATCCTATTCCATGATAACCCTATGATATCCTAAGCCATCCTATCCTATCCTATCCAATCCTATCCTATCCTATCCTGTAATATCTAATATTATGCTATCATACCCCATTCTATCCTATCCTATCCTATCCTATCCTATCCCATAATATCTAATATTATGCTATCATACCCCATTCTATCCTATCCTATCCTATCCTATCCTATCCTATCCTATCCCATAATATCTAACATTATGCTATCATACCCCATTCGATCCTATTCTATTCTATTCTATTCTGTTCTATCCTATTCCATCCTGTAATATCTAATATTATGCTATCATACCCCATTCGATCCTATTCTATCCTATCCTATCCTAATTTGATCCCGTCTTGTCCTATCCTCTCTTATACAAATAATTTCCTGAACCTATACTTAACATACTGTAACACTTTCATCTTTTGTTTCAACATAACAATAAAAGCAACTATAAAACCAAGAGCAGGCCAGTTTAAAAAAAGACAACAACATAATACAGAAATCAACAATGTGAGAGGTTACACCTTCTTGAAAATGTGGGCATCACATGACAATCGCTTGTCATCCCCTATCGTATGTGATCCACACCATGAAGGTCCGGGTTACTGTTACCCTGAAGTGGATGATTTCCTTATGACAGCAGGTTCTGAAGTGTGCTATTCCTCTTACACTGAAGTGATTTACTCATGATCTGTCATTTAACAACAAATCAAATATCACATTTATTTAAAAAATAATATTGTTGTGAGTCTCAGAACATTTTGGATTAGATTCACCCTTGGGTTGTCATTAAGGCATTTAATATTTAGTGAGACAAGAAATGATAAAAGCTCAAGGTCAAAGGCAAGTTCAGGAGCATGTGCATATCACATTAATATTCATCCAACAGCTCCATCAATCTGCTACATTCAGACTCAGCAGCAGCAGCAGCAGGAGGCGGAGGTGGAGGCGGAGGCAAGGTAAAGGGTCAAAAGGGACAAAGGCAATGTAAATACAAAACATTTGCAAAATGTAGAGAGATATTTATCCCACAGTGTTATGTTAAACAGTTATTTTACATCAGTCGCTACTGTAACATAAAGCTGAATTAAATTTTGTGATCTTTCCATATTGCTATTTCATATTCATAGGTAAGTGAAATATTCTCCACCTGAGCTGAGATCCTGAGAAAACTGGTATTGGATGAATCGAATTAAACCAGCACCTCAATTTTATCTCCAAGACACGGGTTCCGACGCAAAGCCCCCCTGCCCCCAGCCAATCACAAGCCTCAGAGTTCACCTTTGACCTGTTTCATCTCAATATGACTGCCATTATGCTGCCGAAAATTAGAAGCGTCCCACTATTGTCTGGCCCCGGGAAGGGGACGGAGGTTATTTAAAGATAAATGCTTCAGTGTCCATGTGGAGAACAGCAATCAGCCCTCGACACAAGAGTCCACCACAGATACTGTTCGTGTGTGTGTGTGTGTGTGTGTGTGTGTGGTTACATAGCATGCCATTCTATTTAAAACTACATGCTTTATACTTATAACCCTAAAGATGATTCATATGTGTGTATGTGTGTATGTGTGTACAACAGAGCATTTGCTTTTGGCAAGGGGTCCAAGTATTCAAAAAAGAAAGAAAGAAAGGCTCCAGAACCATCTAAACAACCCCTTTCAAGGATCTAAGGTTAACCAGTTATTATAGGTATTACAAACTATACAAAAACTAGAAATATGATACAACAAATAACAAGTAGACAAACATCCAAACCAATATATTAAAAGTAAAAACAAAATGACCTTCTCGTTCTTTTTTTACACGCAACATATATTACATGAGGCCACATTTAAGGTGCTCTTCATACAGTAAGCATCATCATAAATACGATGCAGCGCATATACACGTATTCATCTTTACCTCTTACTTCTTTTACGAGCTCTGGTCCTAGAAAATAATATGGTAAAAAGTAAACTGAATATAAAGGATATATTGTATTAAAAAACTAAATATTATACTATTAATTACAAAAACTAAAGATTTAGAAAGGAATTATATATTCGAAAACTATAATCAAAGCTACATTTGAAAATAGAAAATTCCTATAAAATTGAAAAAAGAAAAACTAAACTTAATTGAATTCGTCATGTATCAGCTAAAATCTCATTTGTAGCTAAAATTTGAAAGATAAATTGAAATGTGTGACAAGATTCTAGTAAACAAACAATGAAATAGAAGCATCTCTAAAAGAAATTGATCAGGTTCAGAGAATACAATGCAAAAAAAAAAAATAGTGAGCAAAAATATCTTATAAAGATATTTTAAAAATATCAATAAAAAAAATCTATATAAGAAAAAAATCCAAACAAACCAAATATAAGATTATTAAGCTTATTTCTAATCAAATTTTACAAGAAATTGTAAGCAGCAAAATTCTTGTTCTATTCGCAGATAATTTTACTAGATTCGTATTTCTTGAAACAAGCAAAATTTCGCCAATAAAACAAGAAATTTCCGCTTACAGTTATAGTAACATTTGACTAAAAATAAGCTTAATAATCTTATATTTGATTTGTTGTAAACTTATTTTAAGAAATTTTAGATATAGGTTTGGCTAGATTCAAGATATTGCTAAGATGTAATTTACTTCAGTTTTATTTTTGATAGATTTATTCTACAAATTTGGACACTACACCTTAATATAAATTTAAAACACACCAAGGAAACAAATGAAAGAAAAAAATAACAGATGACAAGAATCTAGTAAACAAACAATGAAATAAAAGCATCTTCGAGAAAAATTTTATTAGGGTTAGAGAATACAATGCAAAAAAAATAGTGAGTGAAAATATATCGAATATAGTTACATTTATTTAAATTACGACACATTAAACATAAAATTATTAAGCTTATTTCAAATAAAATTTTGATAAAGTTTTTAGCAAAAAAGAAAACAAACACAAGCAAAATTCCTCGCCAATATAACAAGAAATTTTCACTTGCAATTTTAGTAACATAAGCTAGAAATTAGCTTAATAATCATATATTTGGTTTGTTGTAACTTTATTCTGAGAAATTATAGATAGGTTTTGTTTAGATTCAAAATTTTTCACTTGCTAAGATATACAGTCTGCAGCGTATTTTGTTGAATACAAATTTGGACACTACTGCTTAATATAAATTTCAAACATAACTGTTTTGGAGTCATCTGACGCAACAGGAAATAACATACCCCTTCACACCCGTCTCCACATGTCAGATAAATACACATGCATGCCATAGATAAATAAGAGCGCTATATTGCTCATTATAATGCATGCACTGTTCTAGCAAGAGACCGAGCAGGACACTGGCTGCTTTAAATACTATATTTGTTTCTTTCTCCACATTTCCTGTCCATTGTACCAGGGCAGGATTGCATTGTGTGTGGCGTCTCCGTTTGGGTGGGGGGGGGGTGACTGAGAGGGTGCTCCGAAAAAGGCCACCCCTCTGGGAGACGGGAACTGGGAGCGGCCCCCATCTTTTATTAATCAGGGGACCCCACGCCACTCTCCATGCTTATCACTTTTAACAGCTAGCCTCGGATGGAGATGGGGCACGGACTGCGACAGAGGGATGGAAGAAGGGAGGGAGGGAGGGAATAAAGGAGGGAGGGGTGTGTGTCTATTCCGCCTCGCTGGCAAAGCAGACCATCTATGTGTGTATGCATGTGTGCATGTCTGTATATGTGTGTGTGTGTGTGTGTGGATGGATGGATGTACGCCGTTGGGAGGGGGGGGGGGGGGGGC
>JAQMYJ010000007.1:25986352-26022678 GCA_030014305.1 Clarias laeviceps
CCCGCCCCCCCCCCCCCCCCCCCCCCCCCCCCCCCCCCCCCCCCCCCCCCCCCCAGAGCTATCAAACGTCCCCTCGTCACAAAGCTTTCGGCCTGAATCACAATACAGCAAATTACCTTCTGCTGACAAGAAAAAATGAGAGAGAGGCCCCCGTATGAAAAAAAAGCAGAGGGATTGTCAAGAAGAGGTGACACATTGATTGCTTAGTATGCGCATCCTGCAAGCTGGCCGCTGTTCTCGTCTTCCTCCTCTATATATATGTAGAAGAGGAGCAGGCCAGCGCACAACGTGAAGGGAAGATGAGAAATTGAAATGCCACGTTTTATTGGGGGGCCTCCCTCTCAAGCCAGGCACGTGCACACACACAATAACACACGCGCCACAGTGTTCCCGTCTCTCTGAGGCCTTTCTGTTTACTCCTGTATTAGCTAAATGACATAGGGACATTCCAATGTTAATTCTCTTACTTTCACTACAGTACTGATATTGGAAATATATATATATATACATACGAATGAGCTGATATCCCGTTCTGATGCCATTTAAGTATCCAATCGGGCTGTCTCTGATGTTCTGGTACAGAGCCTTATGAAGCAATGTGATGTGGTTTAAAACACGTTGTAGTTAAATAACACACATTGTGTTATACACAAGGTAAAAACAATTGAAGTGATATCCATTAGTTTGTTTTCTATACTGTTTATTCTGTGCAGAGTTGATTGGGACCTGGAGCCTAATCCCAGGAGACTTCGGGCATAAGGATGGGTACACCCTGGACAGGGTGCCAATCCATCTCAGGACAGTCATTCACACACACACTTATTGACTTATTGTACTATGGGCGATTTGTGAATAGCCTAGTATGCATGTCTTTGCACGGTTGGAGGAAACCAGAGCATCCAGAGGAAACCCACCAAGCACGAGGAGACCACGGAAACACCACGGACATAGACATGAGATGGAGATCGATCCCTTGACTCTGGAGGCATGAGATCACATTGCTTCCCACTACGCTGTACACTGTGCCGCAAAATCAAAGTAATAAATTGGTTAAATTCATATACAGATGTGCAGTACTGAGATAATTGTAGAGGTGTTTAAGTCAAACCTGGACTTTTGATTGTCCAAAATAACAGAACAAAATGGGCCAAAAAAAAAAAAAAAAAAAAAAAAAAAAATATATATATATATATATATATATATACATACAAATAAAGTTTTTTTTTCTGTTTTTGCATTAAAAAAAAGCATGACCTCATATTGCTTACTGCACCACTTGCACATTACAGGAACTCGACTGGGAGTTATTGCCACATCCCCTGTACAGTCCTGACTTCCCTCCAAGCCATTTCCACATGCTTGAGCCTTTAAAGGAGTTCCTGGGAGGCCAGCGTTTCAGACGTGAAGCAGGAAGTCTGATCATGGCTCTGGCATACTGAGAAAGATTTCTACCTTGATGGTATCCAAGCACTAGTGAAACACTGGGATAAGTGCATTAGTTTGGCAGGGCGTTATATAGAGAAATAAAGGGAGTTTTTACTCTCAGAACTGTCTGACGTCCCAGTTTGACACTAACACCCCTCATAGTCTCTGATCTGACTATTCGGCTGTTGCTGAGGTGTTACGATGATGGATTATTGTATTCAATACAAAATTTGTATGCATTCAGTGGATCATATAGCTACAGTAAAGGTGCGAATCCAATATTGCTGAGGTCTGTGAAACATATCATCATATATAAGATATAATGATGATGATGATGATGATGATGATGATCTTTAACAAACATTTCAGTTAGTAAGACTCCTTGTGCTCAAGGTGTAAAATACTAGTGGACTGGTTGGGTTGTCAAATCATGAACTCCAATCCCATACTGATCCACTCCTGATCTGAAAACTGGCATCCCCATAGTACCTGATCAGACTGTCTACAGGCATCAGATGCTGAGACTCAGAGACAGGGTGCTGATGTACTGCAAGTATCAGTCAATAATGTATGTACTCGAGGCATACAATTTTAGAAGATTACATTGGAAAATATGTCCACCTTAATCAGATGCTGTTTTAAAAGGTAATGTCTCCCTAGTACCTGATCTGACTATCTTCGTGCTTGTATAAAGTACCTGATGGTTGGATCTGAAGAAAAGGTCCGATGTGATAATGATTTGGCATTTCAGGACAGTTTTGTATTGTATATCCTTCTCCAAAATTCTTATTACTGACTTCGTCCTTTCCTTCTTTTTATATTAATAGGAGGATTCAGCCACTTGTCCTCATAAGGTCATGTTTAAGAGATACAAGCACACGCCCAGCCATAGTGCACATGGATGTAAAGTTAACGTATTGCATGTCACAACTGGATTTGTTTCCTTCTTTCTTTTTATTCGCTTTTCCTTTACCTTGTTCCTCTTTTGTTGTGTCCTCCGTCCTGCACCTTCACCTCCCTCCTCCTTTCCCTCATGCATGTCATGGCTCAGATGAATCAGCGTCAGCGATGTTGAGAGCACTTACTGTCAACCCCAGCGCCCCGGGCCACGCCACTGATGGACACAAACTATAAAATATCACCCCCCTGGGGAGGCATCGCTCAAGTCCTGCCCCACAGCCCCGAGGTGAGGAACCCTCTCTCTCTCTCTCTCTCCTTTACTCTTTCTCTCTCTCTTTCTCTTTCTCTGTCTGTGCATCTGTTTTTTTTCCACTACATATGTGCAGACCTTGTATTTTGTGACTGTTCAAAAGCCGAACTGGGGGTTTCTGTGAAACAAAAGTGTAGCCAAATGTCAAAGGATAACCGTTTCCTTTTCTCCGCACCCTCAGGGAGATAAATTGGGCGGTTGATGGAGAAGAAGAAAAAAATAAAGGAGAAGAAGAAGATGAGGAAGAAGAGGCCTTGCAGACAGAGTTTTCTGAAAATACCTTTCTGGTAAAGATACACTCAGGGGATTGCGCACCTTCAGGCCTGTGATTCCCCAGGATACTCGTTGCTAACCAGGAATCAGAGCTAGGTTAGGTGTCAGCAAAAATTTGAATTTAAATCGATAGGGCTGGTTTGCATTGCAAACTTTGTGGAGTTTTGTGAAAGTTCAGCTGCTTCGGCCGGGTTGAATCTCACGTCATCTCTTCGTGTGGCACAAGAATACAAAAGACCCAACATGCTAATTTGATCCAAAGCGCTAATTTTAGCAGTTGAGAGATGCTAGCAAGAGCATATCTTCTGACTTGACTATAAATTATTCTATAAAAAAACAGCCCACATTCAGGCCAGAGCTTGGTTTAGACTATATAACTATGTATTACTATGTATTTTTACTTTTGGTGGTTGGCAAGTTAGCTAGCTTTTTTTGCTCTGGTTTCTCGGTTTAATTCTGAGCTCGGGTTACTGTCCTTATAGGTTTCCTCAGAATTCTCCAGTTTCTAAATTGCCCCTAGGTGTGAATCAAAGTGCTATTCCGTGTATATGAACTTGTGTCCCTTCCTGGACGTATTCTCACCTTGCACACAATAGGATTTCCAGGATAAGCTCTGGATCCGCCACCACCCTGATCTCGACTAAAAACTGATGAAAGATGAATAAAAGAATGAAACCTGGCCAGCAACCGACTTCTTTCTTTGATGCGTTTGCCAAATTTAAGAACTGGAAGCTGGTGGAACTCTAAAGTATCCTTATTTTTTAAGACTTTCTAACTGCACAGATTTTTCCCTTATCCATCAGACATCTAATCACGATTCGGTCACACCGGTTTTCTAATCTTGTTTAAAAGCAAATAGAAGCAAATGCAAGATCTTAGGTTTCAATAATGCAATAAATGGCACATGGTGATCAGGACCAGCTTTTGGTGGTCTCATTGTTGGAATGGAGAGAGAGAGAGAAAGAGAGAGAGAGAAAGAGAGAGAGAGACATGAAAGATGGGGGGAGGGAACGAGAAGAGAAGAAACAGGACCTACAGTCTTAATGGGTCACTAAGCTGCAAGTCTTTCTCTGACAATCACAAGGTCAATGACCAAGTCTCTGGCGAAGTGGTTTTGTATATGTGTGTGTGTGTGTGTGTGTGTTTGTGTGCACAAGACGGAGTTCGTAAGAGGTCATATCACAAGGTGTAATCATAAAGCTGAATTTATACTATAAATGCAGATGTCACCTCTATTCACACCCGTGCACTGTATTTTCTCATGCATACACCTGACCCCTCTTCAGGAATACACCTTTTTCTTTAACCTTCACCTTTATAAACTCTTCCTAATGTATCTGTCATTAATCTGTGGTTACTCCAGAGATAAAAAAAAATAAACTCTTACTGCCTCTTTTTATTATCTGGATATGACAAATTTGAATCCCGATGATGCCATGGGTGTAGCTAAGAGAGTTGAAAGGTTAAAATTGGGTAAAATCTCTATTACACTGACACCTGCCAATCATCACCATCTCTCAGCTGATGGTTGCTGAAGATGCAGGATAGATAGACATAGAGGGATGGCTGGCTTGGAGGATGTGTATGTGTTAGCTTTCACTTTGTCATCTCTCTCTGTCTCTCTCTGCCTTTCTTTTCATTCAAGCTAAAGGATCAACAAAAGGATGGGACTGATCCTCAGATATAGCGGGTTGGTGGGTTGGAATTCGGTCAAGAGCAAATGAGGACGAAAATAATCAAGGGAAAAGAATAGTGCATGGCTTTATTGTTGCTTGTCTTTCGGCTGCTTCCATCGAGGGTTTGCCATAGCGGACCATTTGATCCACACACGACTTGGCACAGGTTTTTACACCGGATGCTCTTCCTGACGCAACCCTCTCATTTTATGGGACCGGCAGTGCATCCAGTGGTGGGAATCGAACCAGGGCCTTCCGCATGGCAGGATGGACCCTATATTAAGCTAAGTTTAAAATGACATTAAAGTGTTTTGGGAGCATATTTAGGGTTTAAACTCTAAAAATAGTCATTTATAGGCATTTGTTTTGACCACATCCAAAATTTGCAGTTTGTCATAATTCGTGTGTGTTCTAGGAACGTAACCCCTGTGAATTTTGGGGGTCGACTGTACAACAATATAGAGTATATGGTCCGTCCTTGTGCAAATACTCCCCTCCCTGAGGTATCACAGTGGCAGTTTCTTAGAGGTTTAGGTTGCCATCTTAAAATATCTGAGTATATCTGAGCAGTTGAGGTTGAAGGACTCTGCTCAAGTGGCAGCTGGGGCTCGAACCAGGGACCTTCTGATACCACTTCCCCCATACAACAATATAACCTTGATTAATTATACATAATTATCACACATTACAAAGTTGCATGATTTGCATGTTCTAAACCTTCTCTGAAACTTAAAGTGTAAGCGAGAATAGAAAAGGTCTTTCAGTCATGTCCTGAGTAATAAAAAAATGCTTTTAATAGTAGTGTTGATGTAGGAAAGAAACACACAAATATCCCTTACCACAGAATCTCCTTGGAGCAAAAAAAAAAAAAAAAAAGAGAGAGAGAGAGAGAGAGAGAGACAACTTTCCAGAGAAAAACCAACATCCCAAATCCTGAATATTGACTATTCATTTACTGCCGTCTGGGAGAGTTGACTCATCTAATCAAGCTACATTAGCAAAGCTCCTCCAAGGACAGTCAGTAGAAGTCAGTCAGCGAGGCGTGTGCATGCATGTGTGGTCTAATTGGACTTGTTTACTCGCTGGGCTCAGTGAGAGTTCTTGTCTGCCTGGAGTGGGCGATCTACCGCAAATGGACTGAATCAAGTGCAGGTCACTGATTGCAATTTCTTGCTCTTATGTTCTTCTGTTCGTTTCCCTTCAGCCTGTCCTGTCTGATGAGACCGTTCTCGTGAGCTCCATCAAGAACCCGTGTGCTCACGGAAGTTATTTTCATCAGCCTTGACCATTAGTCTCCAGATTGCGAATTAACAAATCCTAAGAAGGTGAAGTCATGATTGAACCGTAATCAAATCCTGTCTAATCAATCCTGCTGTCTAGGCAACTCGTGAACTACCTCGTGTTTGACCAAATGCTAAAATGAAAGACATATTGACGCGGACAGGGGGCAAGGACAACTTTTTTTTTTTTTTATCTTCTTTATCCTAGTCAGGGTGGCAGTAGATCCTGAGCCTGTGCCTGGAAATCTTGGTGACGCAATACATATTTACATATTCACACCTTGTGGAGTCCCCTGTAAACATACCAGCATATTTTGATGGAAAAACCTGATTAAAGCAACAATTATCAACACAGAAATATCCAGAATATGATAAACAGCAGTGTTTATCTCTGATGGACTACCATCAGAATCAGCAATATTCATTCATTCATTCATTCACTGCTCTATCCAGTGTACAAGGTTGCAAGGGGGTGGGGGGGGGGGGTAGCTGGAGCCAATCCCAGAAGACTTGGGCATGAGGCAGGGTACACCCTGGACGGGGTGCCATTCCATCAGCGGGTACACATGCACACACACTTACACACTCATTCACACACTACAGGCAATTTGGCAATGCCAGTTAACTTACTCTTCATGTCTTTGGACTGTGGGAGGAAACCAGAGTACCTGAAGGAAACCCACCAAGCACGGGGAGAACATGCAAACTCCATGCACACAGACCCGAGGCGGGAATTGAACCCTGACCCTGGAGGTGCAAGGCCTTAGTGATACACTATGACAACGTACCGCCTAGAATCAAGAACTTTCCCTACTAAAATATTGTATTTATTAAATAACCACACATCATGCTTATTAACGTTGAAACGAGTCAGTAAACTCACCAGCTTTTATCCCTGAAGCTGTCAGAATAGTTCCAGCTTGATTCTGTGGATCAGACCACCTGACCAATCAGAATCAAGATTTCATCATGGCCATAGTAGAAGGCAATATGACTCGAAGACTGATCCACCACCCAATGACCTCATTACCTCCACCTTTACCCCTCTTCTTGTTTAGCTTCAGTTACACAGACAATAGTGGAATTACACACTCGTAACTCCTGATGAGCGTAAAAACCATCTCGAGTTAATAATCACGTGCTTTTCCTCCACCTCCAGCGCAGCCAATGAGCCCGGTGGCCATACAGGGCCTTAATGAGGTGCTCCAGGGTTCAGGTTGAGGGCAATAGAGAGAGACAGAGAGAAAGAGAGAGCAAGAGTGCGGGAAAGATATAAAATAGTGAGTAGGGGAGAGAATAAAAAAAAAAGTGAACGGGAGTAGAAAGGATACTGGATATAAATGAGGAATAAAATATGAAGGTGGAACGGCAAAATGCAGCAAAACGTTCGATTCTTTCGGTGTTATTAGTCATTTTTCGACCTTGTCTGTAGACAGCAGGAAACAAAATCGCGTCGCAGAAAGCAGCCACCAAGCAGCAAAGCTCACCGGCTAATAAATGCGTGGACACAAAACTAATAGACAGTGAGTGATAAGGCCGAGCTTCGCTCCCGCTTATGTTCTTGCTGTCTCCGCCTCTCAAACTCATTTTTTAATTTCATTTTTTTTTTGGCCCAAACTCATACACGATCCTACGCTGCACCCAAATGGAAGGTACAAATGAGGAAATAACCTTTACCTCCCCTGCTGTTTAGTTGGTGAGCAGGGCAATTAAAAAGCTGATAGTTAGTATAGGGCTTTTTTTTTTTTTTTTTAACCACACCGTCCTTATTATTGTTATTGAAATGTCAGGCTGTGGGATGAATAATAAATAGTCAGTAATTACTGTCCTAAACGAGCTGACAAACTGGATGGGTCACTATTTCTTTCTCTCACTCTCTTCCTCATTTCTCTCTCACTCCACTCCTAATTGGATCACGTAATTAGCTTTTCTGGTGAATCAGGATGATTTCGGGGGTGGGAGGCGGGTTTGGGGGGCAAGACAACTTCACATGCCCCCTACATGGGGTTCATTAGTGCACTTGCTGCTGCTGCTGGATGGTTAAAAGGGATGTTTAACAGATTACTAGGGCTAGGTGATGCTAGACAGAATTTTCTAATTGAGTATGCTTTAAGCGAGCAGGGCTAAATTGTTATTTAAATAAAAAAATTAAATAAGTCTCAATTGCAGTCTTATTTGTCTTAATGTACTGTTGATTTGTTCGAGAAAGGAACAAAATGGCAAAAAACATCACCGGGCTGATTTCTTTTCAACCCAGACCGTACAGTCATGCAACTTTTGCTAAAAATTTTACACTCACTTTCTCACTTACTCATTTTTCCATTTTTCTCATTTTGCTTATCCTGTCCAGGATCCCAGGGGACTTAGGGCACTAACAATGGCACTAATGGGACAGGGTGCCAATCAATTACAAGACAATTTGGGGATTAGTCTACTCTCTGCATGTTTTGGACTGTGGAAGGAAACTGGAGTACCCAGAGGAAACACATCAAGCACTGGGAGAACATGCACAGACCCGAGGTGGGAATCAAACGCTCGACCCTGGAGGTGCGAGGTCACAGAGTTAACCACAACACCACCAGTGCCACCTGGATTTTCCCATTTTCAAATTTTTAAAATTTTCAGATTTGGTGGGAAAACATCTTTAGAAAGGTAAACAGCATATATAGTAAACTGAACTGTAGAATAAATGAATGAAGAAAGAAAGACAATTAATCTGTTCTATAGCATGTTTGCTGGTCATAAAAGATAAAAGGGATGATTGCAAAACTTGAAGCTTTAAAATTTTGAAAATAACACACAAATACTTTGTAGTGTTCATTATCTGGTGTTGGTGATTTATAAGCACTATGTGATTTATTTCAAAGAGTGTGATTTATTTCAAAGATCACTGTGTGATTTATTTCAAAATTTGATTAAATGTTGAAATAAATGTGAAATTAAATTAAATTAAATTAAAACATTTAATTAAATTAAATGTTTCAATAAATATGATTTATTTCAAAATCACTGTGTGATTTATTTCAAAGAGTGTTTTATAAGCACACAAGATTTATTTCTTGTACATTTATTTCTTTGTGGTGTGTGTTTTATAAGCACCACCATTCTATTCTATTCTATTCTATTCTATTCTATTCTATTCATTTATTTAATTATTATTAGAAATTTTCTGCTGAAATGAAAAGCAGATGTACAAACAAGTCACAATCCACGCTAAAATACAAAATCAGAAAAAAAACAAAATGCTCAAGAGAAGGAGAAAAAAACAAAAACTGGCCACTTTAGGCAAATAAGACACCATGTTCGGGTTTGAAACAGAGACTGTGCAGTTTTAGAGGAATGTGAATTGTCCTGGTTGAGACATTTCTCCCTGTTTAAATTATCATCGCAATCCCTCTAAGTGTAAACAAACCACGTTCTCCGTATTCGTTCACACATCTCTTGCTTTCCCTACATCCTTCCACTGGCCAGGCTGCAACTAGACATCCCTTCCTAATCAGCAGGCTCGCCGCTTGCAGACCGGTTGCCATAGTAATATGCTGCCTGGTTGACATGGCAACCGCTCGGAGGTCCACTATTGAAATTGGAAGTTGGAGGGGTAGCAGGAATGGGGGTGGTGGTTGTGGTGGTGGTGGTGTTAGGGAGGGGATGGGGCAAGACCAAGGGAGACAGAAACTACAGTCCAAGAGAGGAATATGAGATAGTGAGCGGTGGGGGTGGCGTAGAAAAGAAAGAAAGGGAAAAAAATGAGGGAGAGGAGAAATATCCCCGCATCTAAGCATCACGTCCCAGTGTTTCTGACACAACAATGTCCCAACAATGCCATTACGCTAATGTAGCTAATGTCGCAAATGTATGACATCACATGCTTTACGAGCAGCACAAAAAAAAAGGCAGGGCACCAAGGCATCCGTAGAAAGGATCATAAACATCATAAACTAATATTGCATTTTAAAAGCACCATAGATTACTATTAAGCAATGTATGTCAGGACATGACACCCCTCATGCATGCATACATACATACATATAAACATATGAACAACAAACCGGAGCATAATGCATTAAACATTTTATGGCGTTAGAAGCCATTAGGATTATGAGTAACCACATCTGATCTTTTAAAAGGCAAAAATGGTCTGGAGTCTGGAGTCGATCTCCAATTCTGACAGTAAATGAAATCATGAAGTATAATAATCGTCTCGGGCTTGTGGTTCTCAGAGTGGGATCCAGGGAACAGTGGGCATCTTGAATTTATTAGACTTTTGTTAAGAACATGACGGTGGTGAAGATCACAAACAACTAGTGACAAAATGGCCAGCGATTATGCGCTATAACACCAATAGCCACAAAATAGTTTGTATGTATTGTTGAATTCTTAATGATACGTGTATACACAAATACATACACACATATTTTATTTAATATTCATGGAAGGAGTCTCCAGTGTCAGCACTTTGTAACAGACAGAGGTGAAGCTGCAACTTCATAAGCTTCTGTTTACCCAGTTGCACTTTTTGACCATATAATGCAGCTATAGAAGGGAAATTATTCGTAATTGCACTATCGGGTGTCATGGATTCCTCTTAAAGGTCCCATATTCGATTATTTCTTTAACAAATTAACTCAGGTCTCAGAGCTGCCCCAAAGTGTCTATGTTAATGCTCTAGCTAAAGTACCCTTCAGATAATGCATTTTTTCATGCTTTCTTTCCATCCTCCTCCAAATGCATTTACATGAACTCTAATATTCCACTAATAATGGGAAAAATGGGCCAACTGGAATAAAAATGCATTATGCAACCACCTCAGTTGGAACAGTCTGAGCTCATCTGGCCCGAATGGAATGAATTTTCAATCAGAATGAGAGGGGTGAATAGGTAAATATTAGCCATGTGAACACCTGATCTGATCTTTTTCTGTCTTTCTGCAATAAATAGGGATAGTTATACAGCAAAATGAGATATCTCCATTTTGGAAGTGTTTTCCCCAGTTTTTTTGTCAGTTGTAGATTTTCGATGATTTTGCAAAAAACGCTATAACTCCACCTGCCACAGATATGTCACAATGAATAAATCAGCCTGCAGTCGTGTTTATGGCAATAGTAATATGCAATTTAGTATTAATAATAGTCTTGGTTGAGTTTTAAAATAAAAATATAATATTACTCATGCCTTGATGGCGTTTTGTAGTAAGTCAAAATGACAACAAATAAAAAAAAAAAGTGTTGATTTGTTGAATTTTTGAAAATCCTGTAAAACAATAAAAACAATAAGAAAACTTTAGTCTACAGTAACATACAGACCCGTCCAATTTCAATTTAAATTCGGTAGTTGACAGCTCTGCCTTACCATAGTACAGGCATGAACTGTAAAGTATAAGGTCTGTTCTGGTATTAACTAACCTTGTATACTGTACCTCTGCGGTCCCATAAGCTTATAATAGAGTTCAGAAATCCTGACTGGAGAATGGGGCGTAACAAAAATCCATATCAAACGCAACAGCTTCCCGCACACAACACGTCTCTTTTGCACAAATTGATCATGTGTCTCCTGAGTATCTCTCTTCTTGATTTTCCTTTTGCAAATATAAATTTTCATCCATCATGGTTTCCAAATCCCGCAAACCTGTGCTAGTGATAGTTCAAAGATTCTTCAAGAAAAAAAGTCCAATGAAACCTGCCGTTTGTCTCGTTTTTCTGTAAAACTGTTCATATATTGCATACAGTATATGCATACACCACATAAACACAGAGGACTTTACTCTTTACATAATTACTGTATATGACTCCTTATTTGCCTGAAGTGATCATTACATCACATACTGTACAGTGAATAAAACTAAAACATAAATCTATGTTGTTCATATAAATTAAAATTTTCATAAATAAATACTGACTAAGTTCTGATTAGGAATAGGATTTAAGTCAGTGCTGTGATCCAAAGGGGCTTTTTTTATTCAGGAAACTCTCCGCTGTTTGAGCTGTTACTATAGTTCTGATAAATAAAAAAGCTTGAAACACAAAAAAACGTCTCTTTTTATAACGAGTAGCTGGAGTCGAATCACGGTGTTTATGCAAACATGTCCAAGATATTTCACTAGGATGTTCTGGACAGCGAGGTC
This sequence comes from Clarias laeviceps, assembly GCA_030014305.1. Taxonomy (NCBI): domain Eukaryota; kingdom Metazoa; phylum Chordata; class Actinopteri; order Siluriformes; family Clariidae; genus Clarias; species Clarias laeviceps. The sequence continues at coordinate 25,998,338 of JAQMYJ010000007.1, forward strand.
TGTAATTTCACACTACACTAAGATGCAAACTGGCAGATCTCACTAGTGCACTCTTCCTGAACTGTATCTCAATTCGCTGCTGTACATCTTCCTTTCTAGCTCTCTGCCACCCGAAATGATTCTACCATCACTTCTATTTCTCTCTCTGCATTCGACTCGTGTGCCAATTTTTTCCTTTATGATGTTTCTTCACTCACATGTTTTGCTGCTTCCATCTATATATATATATAAATGTATAAAAACCTGCATAACCTCATAATATAGAGATATATTTAACATTTTTGGCTAAGGTGCATAGAAATTCCTGGCTAATTCAGGAAAAGACCTTTTGTATCTGTCAAGTCTAGCAGCTTTATGAAAGACCTTCCTTGCTTCTTAGAGTCTTCCTGATGCACCGAGCTCACCATTCACTGCCAATTACAGTGAGCTTAAACAGGGTAAGAAAGTGCGTCATCCATGTAATTTAATTAGAGCCTGTGGACACACACACACACACACACACATACACACCCATGCACATACACACCAGTATGCCCACATGTGCTCAGCAGTGTGAGAGAGCAGAAAAGGTTAATTTCTGTAGCAACACGTACACTCAGCTTGCTCTCGGCCAACTCAGGACACAGCGAGAGCTGAATTCAAGTTTAACATCCTCAGTGTTTACTCGTTTTGCCTTGTAACTCATTTCAGAGTCTCACACCTCTTAGTCATGTTCAAATCGATTCAGATAAACGATTAATTCAGATTTGTTTCATTCGCTTGAGCATCGTAAAAATTATAGCTTCAGTTCTTCAGCTACCAATGAGTCAAGTGGTTCAATGAACAAAGGAGAGTGGAATCCACCACTGCCGAAAGATTTCCTCATTTGAATACTGATTCATGGAAGGATAGAGATACGAATATCGGTCATGACCAAAAGGATTCAATGATTCTGAGTCAGCACGCATGCAAAACTGAATCCTCACTATATATATATGTCCCATCCATACTTCTGTAGTCCAATTAGGGACTGTGGTGGTTAATGGTGATTATTGTATTAGCCAAATCTGCATGTCTTTGGACAGTGGGAGGAAACCAGAGTACCCGGAGGAACTGGTACTCGAATGTACTGCTTTGGCTTCCACTTTTTCCTAATGTTGCTTTGTGGAACCCAAGAGCAGCAAAAGAACAAAAAAAAAGGTCTTTGATTCCTTCATGTTAGTGACTTGTTCACAGCAACAAAACATGTCTATTTAAAGTCTCACTTCAGATGCCAAATATCAGAATGATCCTCAGACATAGCATTCGGATTCAGTAGCACAGTGTCTGTGTATCTGTGTGTGAAACTGATAAAGATGAAGCATCCTAAGCCAGGCATTAGGGATTAGAAATGAAAAGCACGGTACTAGAGTAAGAGCAGGATTTAAAAATAAAAAAATAAAAAAAAGCAAACAAGGCACAAAATTTGACCACAACCAATCCACAGATTTCGAACACACAATTTCAGGACCAGCCGCGCATCCTGACAGACCACAGAGCGGGCGTGGGCGAAGTGGTATCTTTTGTTCGACGAGGAGGCCCCATAATTGGTATTGATCAGCCTATTATAGTGTATTAGCCTCCAATTGGGTTTACCTAAGTTTAAAGTCAAGTTCATTGGCTTGCAAGTGACAGCATTTTAAGTAAGCCATTGAACCCCCTACCAAGGTGACGAGCTGGTACAGAATCTGTAAACCGTGCAGGAAAGTCAAAGAGCTCCAGACGCACGACTCAGAGAAAAGGAAAGACACTGATTGTAAGATTTGATTCAACTCCGTATCAACGTACTGTATAACAGTGACCACACACAGAACAACCCTCAAGTCATCTGTAGAATATCTTTAAACGTCATTATAAGGTCCAGTGGTGGCTGGTTTATATGGGACACTGGAGTGCTACACCCTTTCAAATATCCAAAGAAGAAAGTCTACATAGTTATTGCACAATTATGAAATTCAAACCATTTTCTAGTACAATGCACCCAGTAGTCATGGCAGTATATTTAAAAATATTTGAACAATTGTTTTTTGTTTAATTTTTCAATGAGTGGGTAAACTTCCGGTGTGCGGGGTGCCGGCTAAATGAGGGACTATGTAGGGCCTTTTGTCAATCAGGTGACCTGAGGTTGTGCTCTGATTGGATACATCACTTTTACTAGAAGCAAATCAGCATTATTTTAATGTTTCTGAGCTCCTGTGATTGGATGGTTCACAGCTCTGACTCTCAGTTTTTAACTGAAACTGTTACATGGCTCTGACTATCGGTACCTCTCAGCAGCTCGTTAAAGGTATTGGAGGCTCAGGTACAATCCTATCATTTTGATTCCTATGTAAAGTTTTGATTAATGCTATACAAATAAATTGAATTAATTGAAGATTGGTAGTTTGTTGTGGTATAACAGAAACAATATACTGTTATAAAAGTTGAAGTTGTTGATTATTTTCCAATAACAGCAAACCAACTCATGTTTACAGTGCATCTCAAAAAATATGTATATTTTTTAGTATAAATAACTAATATTCTATTTTTTGTATTTAATAAAAAAAGTTAAACTTTCATATATATTCTATATCCATTATATTTAAAGTGAAAGATTCCAAGCCTTTTTTGTTTTCATTTTGATGATTACGGCTTACAGCTCATGGGAAAAAAAAAAATCCAGTATCTCAAAATATTAGAATATTTAATTTCATGGTTGACTAAATTACTATTCATACAGTATAAATATTGTGTATCTCTTAGTGTAGTTCAGTACAGACATGAGGAAGCCTGCTGACTTGCCAGTTGTCCAGAAGACATTCATTGACTCCCTCACGAGGAGGGTAAGCCACAGAAGGTGCTGTATTGAAGCACATTCATGGAAAATAGCCTGGTAGGAAAAGGTGCACAAGCAACAAGGATGACTGCAGCCTTAAGAAGACTGTTAAGCAAAGCTGAGTCAAGAACTCAAGAAATGAGGTTGGAGTCAGTGCACCAAAAGCAACCACACATAGACATCTTCAGGAAATGGGCTGCACCTGTTGCATTCCTTGTGTCGAACCACTCCTGAACCAGAGACAACCGCAGAAGCGTCTTACCTGGATTAAGAAGAAAAAGAACCAGACCGCTGCTCAGTGGTCCAAAATCCTCTATTCAGATCAAAGTAAATTTTGCATTTCATTTGGAAATTAAATTGCACAGAATCCAAAATGTTTGAAGACCATGGTGAGGTTTCCAGCATTGGTGATGATTTGGAGAGCCATGTCATCTACTGGTGTTGGTCCACTGTGTTTTATCAAATCCAAAAGTCAACACAGTGTCTACCAGACGATTTCATGCTCCCATATGCTGACAAGTTTCATGGAGATGCTGATTTCCTTTCCCAGCAGGACGTACTGTAGCTCCTGCCAACAGTGCCAAAACTCCCACTGACTGGTTTGCTGAGCGTCATATTACTGTGCTTGATTGGCTCGCCTGACTTGAACCCCATGAACCCATAATGACTCAGCAGTGCCACAAACTGATCGCATTCATGCCATGGCGTGTTGATGCAATAATTTGTGCTAAAGGAGCCCCAAGCAAGTATTAAGTGCGTAAATGAACATCCTTGACATTTATGTATTGGAAATCCATTTTACAATTGATCTTAGGAAATATTCTAACATTTTGATGCTGGATTAAAAAAAAAATTCATGAGCTATAAGCTGTAATCATTTAAAACCAAAAAATGCACATTTTTTTCACTTTACATGTAATGAATTTAGAATATATGAGGGATTCAAATTAAATTACTAAAGAAAATGAACTTTTTTTGAAATATTGAAATTTTTCAAAATGCCCTGCAATTCTGTACTTAATTACAAACAGTAAATCAGCAGTTACACTGCCACCTCTCTAGCAGTGTTGGGCACTTAATAAAAAATTTATCGAAACCGACATTCAGAACCTCTAATCGATGTAATCTTGCCCATGGCAGTGATTAAATTTATATATTTTTTAATTCTGTTAATACTTTCCGTGTGTGTGTGTGTGTGTGTTCATGTACAGTACCCCTTAAAAACATACTACCGCGAGTGTAGTCACATGACTCCACCCTGTCCAGTCTGCAACAAGGAAGCAACAAAGAGGAGAAATCTTTCATTAAGAAAAAAAAAAAAATCTAAGATTTATTTTTTTGAGCATATTTACAGTACTGACCTTGTCAGTGAACTGCAAGGGCGTAAAACTAAATAAAACCAAACCAAACACTAAATAATCGTTTATTAATCACGATTAATGTAAAATTCTATTTGATTACTCTTGCTATTGAGTCGAGCTCATGTCACCAAACACTACTCACTAGTGATAATGTTGATACTGTATAGATTTAAGTTTGTACAACAAAGTTAAGAGGATTACATGTGAGAAACTGATCACATTTTTTCTTGTTTGTTTTTTTTGTTACACCAGGACACTGCGCTGTCTGCTGTCTCTTGAAAACGTAACACTGAAATCAGGTTAATCCGTTATTGTCTAAATTAAAAAAAACAGACCAAGATTGAAGTGAGCATCTAAAGGCTTTGAGCTCTCGGCGTTCGGTCACGTGCTTCGCTTCTATATGAGTCCTGACATTTTCAAAGCAAACTTCGGAAACGACGTTCTTCCCCGTCTCCTTCTCCTCGTGGCTCTGAGGGAGAGTGCGCTGGCGAGGCTTCGGAGCGAGATCGTGTTTGTACAGATTCAATTAGAATGTGCAAACAATGGCAGGCCTTGATGGACCGTCGTGATACAAAGGCTCGGCGAGGCCTATGACAGCATCCTATTCATTAACGCTCTCAAGAATTTAATAAGTCTTCCATCCAGGTAGGCTAAGCCAAGATTGGGTGGGCTGAGATACAGATCAGGAGAGACGGCGAAGGTTTGAGAGAAGGAGACGTCGACTCTCCCTCATGCCGCAGGGTCACGTGACCATCTCCGCTATGCCGGAAAGCAGTTAGCGGCGAGCTATAATCCGGCAAGCGCCGAAGACAGTGACAGGGACTCCCCAATTAAAGCCAGGGTGAGTTTTTCATTTCGATTCATTCCCCCCCCCCCCCCCGCCCCCCACACACACTCATCCTCTTTCTCTCCCAATTAAAGGAGGGCCAATTTATCAGAGCCCAAACTCCCTGTACACAACCTCAACCCAGAGTTACCCTCCCTTTCCTACTCCATACTCTCTCACACCCAGGTATCGGTCTTCATTTAGAGCATAGCGCTCAGCATTAAATGGAAATCAATGGTGTAAGTTTAGCAAATAGTTAATTACTGCTGGGTCTCCGATTGATCCGAGCCCCGAGTGCTGGCAGCCGTGTGCGGTCATTTGTCTCTTTCATCTGCCATTAAAAATAAGAAAGGAAGGAGAGAAAGTGAGATCAGGAGAGATAGTGAAGATGGCTAGGGTGATATAGATACAGTGTCCAGATTCTACACAATGCTTTTCTTGCATTATTAAACATAATTTGAAAAAAACAAACAAACAAACCGGGAAAACAAGTAGCAACACAAAAAATGTGTTTATAATTTTTGTCTATCGATAAGCTATTAGCATTTAGTTAAATATTATTTATTTAAATATTAAATATTATTATTAGATGTGTAGTCAATATTACTTTTAAATAATTGTTTTTCATTCATTTTGTTCTTCTTTGAAATAATAACGAACCAAAATACAAGAGGTTCATTTGTTTTAAACCTACTTTTTTTTTGTAAATTTTTTTTGAGTGTGTGTTTTTTATTATTTTTTATTATTTTTGTCTTTATGGTGTTTTTTTTTTTTTTTAAAAACTTAGGGAAAAAATGCTGCCCCTATAAAAAAAAAAAATAATAAAAATTCTATTGTATTTATTTCGTCTAAGCTTGATATCAGTCTTTTAGTGAAACCAAAACCTATGTATTTTGGGCGGTACTGTTTCCCCCCCTGGGTCCGAGTCTGAGCCTAAAGGCTAGCCATGTCGTCCTAAAAAAATAAAAATAATTATAAAAAATATAGGATTTAAAATAATAAATAAATAAAAGCGCCCTCTCAATCATAAAAAAAAGTCCTTGAGTCTTGACTGATTGCTGAGTGCAGGGAGAGCAGCACAGGCAATCAACAGCGACGTGATGAGGACTGAGGGCAAAAAAGCAACAGAACAACACGCACAAGTTGGAAAACAAAATGGCTGTGGATGCCGGGTGGGGGGATGGGGAGTTGTTAGAAGGGAACTTGTGTTCTGCAATTACAGTCTTACGCCCCTTCGAGCGACCCCTCCTTCGCTCTTTCAGTTGGGTCTGCACTCGAGGGCTGGCGTGATTTCTGACAGAGAAGGTTATTAGATTTTATTGGAGGAAATAGGTGCTGGCTGGTTTTGAATGGCACGGCAATGTGGGAGGGGGTGGAGGAGGAGGGCAGGAAAAAAAATAAGTGTGTGTATTGGGGGGACTGGCTTGATCGGACCCTCTTTTCCCCTGAGACCCATCAACGCTGCTGGTCTTAAGCTGGACATCACACCCTGTCCTCGAACCAGGAGGATTCCCCGTCTAGCCGATGCTCCGTCCCGACCTCCAGGGGTCAGCACACCTCTCTCTGGCCGTGACCTCAACCTGTTGACCCCCTGACCTCTAATTTCCATCTATTTCCTGTCTTCACTTCACACTTCACCTGCTGTAGTCACACACACACACACACGCACACACACACACACACACACATGCACTGACCAGGCAACCTATCTGGGTTTGACATTTTCAGGCCTCTTATTAAGACACCATCGCGAGTCTAATCGATAAATCTTAGCTCATTAATTAGCGCTGGTTTTAAAATTATTTCTAGTTTCCAGACAAAATTTTGAATTTAGTGCTTAAGAATTATTCTTACAGGTTGTACTTTTTGCATTTATTAAATAAATGAACTAAAAATGGTCGCATAACCACAAACTCATTTAAAAGTTTAAAATAGGGTTTGCTGGATAATTAAACCTTTCATGCATAAATGAAAAGGGATTATATTGTACTGTTGGAATACCATGAGGAGTACATTACTGAAAAAAAAAAACAATAGTGGCAAAATTAATTAATTGATCAAAATATTCTAAAGTTTTAAGAACAAATAATATTTACATACGAGTCAAAAAAGGTTTTAATTTAAAGATTTAATTACAGATAATATATATATTTTAAATGAAACACAAAACGAATAATCATTACAAATCCAAGAGACTTTTTTTTTTAAAGGAATGAAAATAATAAAAATAAAAATACCAATTTTTAGGATTTTATTTTTATTTCAAAGGATTTAATACAATTTGGCACAAAAAAGAAAAAAAAATATATACATATAATTTATAACTAATTAATTTTTTTTATTCATAAAAATATTTTGTTTCTTATAAGAAAGTTTATAAAGCTATAACAAAGACATTCTGCAATTAGAAAAAAACTAATTAATTAATATATTTTTTATTAACAATTTGTAGACTTTTTTTTAGAAATCTTTACCCACTTTCAAGTGATTTGGACGAGTTACATCTTCTGTATGCTTTTTTTCTTCATTAAAAAAAAGCCTTAAATTGCCTGTCCACAAGTGTAGATGCTGTTTATAAAAGCGTCCTCAGGTATCTAAAGACAAAAGGAAACCCTCTCTTACAGAACTATTTACAGCAGCTGTAACGATTCCTGTACATGAAGCTTTTTTTTTCTCAATGCTCTCTCATGTTTACGTCCTGCCTTGAGCTCGGCATACTGTCTGTTCAGGGTTCCTCTGGTTCTCTCTGGGTTCTCTGGTTTCCACCCACCTTCCAGTAACATGCCGTGTAGGCTGTAAATTCTCTCTGATCATGAATGTGTGTGAATTTCACCCTGCTACGGCGGATTGTTCCTGTTGTTCCCAGGATTGAATCCGGGATCCGTCGCCAGATTTCGGATTGCGGTCTCGCTTTGCTGTAATGCAAGAATTTTCCTTCCTCCATACAGCAGCTGTGTGTTTGCTCTGGGTGTTCTAATGGCTGTCCCTTTATTTCCCAGCACGAGTCAATGTGTGTGTGTGTGTGTGTGAGTGTGTGTATGGGTGTGTTCCACACTGCGTGGACGTATTTGCCTTAGTGCAGCAGTGTGGCTGGCAGTGTGTACTCTGCAGTGTGTGACGTTAGTTCAGCGTGTGTAAGCGATGAGCTGTCCGAGCTTCTTATATACTGAAGGCTCTGTGTTTGCCCTCGGACCTCCATGCGGCAGCCATGTTTAGCCTCTTCGCTGTGGCTAAAATATGGAGCGGTGCCGCGAAAGTGGGCAGCCTCGTACTACTCTGTGTGTGTGTGGGTGTGTGTATGTGTATGTGTGTGTCTGAGTCAGTATTGTAAAGCGGCTGAAAGGAGAGTGAGGCGCCCGAGCAGATTCTCAACATAAAAATACAGTTTAAATCTTCTTATACGAGCAGAATGGAGCGAGCGACAATGATGCGCTATCAGTGAGCTGAAGTAATAGAAAACATTAGACAATTTTCTCAGTACCCTGGGATACAATTTGATCAATTTAGTCATCTCGGAGCAGAGTTATCCAGTAAGCAATTATATTCTCTCTCTCTCTCTCTCTCTCTCTCTCTCTCCGTCCTGTTATTTTACTTTCCTTAATTGCCTCCATGGTAAACTCTTTTACCCAATCACCTTCTACACAGGAAGTGCAGGAAAAAGAAATGTCTGCCCTCTCTTTCTCTCTCTCTCTCTGTCTGCCTCAATATTATTCTTTCAAACTGTCACTACTGTATATTTGTTTCTCTGTCTCTCTTTCATCCTTTCTTTATCTGCAGCGCTTTATTTTTCTGCTTCTCTTTCTTTATTCTTTATCCCCTATACTTATGTCTCTCTCCATGTCCATCTCGCTCTCTCTCCTCCCTTTCTCTGTCTCAGTATCTCTGTGTTTCTCTTTTCCTAAGTTTCTTATTTCTCTCTTTCTCTCTCTGGCTCTCTGTCTTCCTTTCTTTCTCTGCATCTGTATCTTTTTTTTTTTCTGTTTCTCTCCCTCTCTTTTTTCTTTATCTCCTATATTTATCTGTCTCTCTTCATGTCCATTCTTCTGTCTTTGTTTCTTCATCTCTTTCAATGTCCATATTTCTCTCTCTCTCTCTCTCTCTATGTCCATCTCTGCCTGGCTGGATGTCCGCAGCAGTGGTGTTATGTTCAGCCCCAGGCCCCTCTGCGGACTCCCTTTGGCCCCCTCTGGCCCCAAGGCCCTTTGAAGCTCTGGCCTGCGCTCAGGTCTCTTGACAACTGCGAGGAAATTCGCAGAAACAACTGGAAGAGGCCTGTGTTTATTCAGCTCTCTTTAATGAGGAGAGAGAGAGATTATCGTTGGCCTGGATCTCTCCCAAAGAGTGAGAGAGAGAGAGAGAGAAAGTGAAGAAAGAGAAAACGTCTGGTCCAGATGTTGCTCTACCTCTGACCACTCCATTCTGACAGAGAAAAGAGAGAAAAGTTCTGACATTTCTTCCTCAGCCACAGGCACGAAGCCTGGCCTCCCCGGTGTCAGTCAGCGCAGCGTGCAGCGGCCGTCTCCGCTCCGCTCGGCTCTTTAGCAATTTGTGCTGTCTTAAGGGGAAAAGGGAGGCTGTTTCCTGGCTCGGTAATACAATCTCTAATGTGTTATTCTTGCAATGTTTTACACAAAGTTTTATTATAAGTCTTGCTAAAGCTCAGCCGCCGCCGCAGCAGCAGCAGCACAAACTGGTATAAAAGATCAAGGTGCCAAAAACGGGCCGAGACGAGAACGGAAGCCAAACAGATTCAGGATACAGGGTGAAACCTCGGTGTGTTTGTGAAACATACCCTGAAGCGTAGCAAAATTCTGTGTAGTGCGCTAACGCTGTATTCACATATATTTTACATGCTACAATACCTTTGAAGAAATAAACGCTTCTTCTCTACAGCAACTCAAAACCGGGACTGAAAATGTTCTTCTGCAGGCGATTGTGCCAACTTTTCTTTTTTCTTTTTTTTTTTTTAAATCAAAACATTTCTGCATTTTCTTGAATGTCTAAAAAAGCATCTGAATTACAGTATACAAACAGCATGTTTGATTATTGGAGAGTCTAAAATTTCTTCTGTGGATTGTGCATTGTTTCTTTAGAGTACAGTGTAACAGTCATAAATTGTTTAAAAAAAACGAGCTTAGAAACACGTTTTTTCATTCCATATGATCATTCCATCAGACTTTTCTCTTAGTTTAACATCTAAAGGAAGGAGTCTCCAGCATCAGAGCTAAAGTTGTAATGTATTCAATGTCATCGGGACAGAAAAGTTTTCGCTTTTGTGGCTTCTTTGGGTTGTTTTTTAAAAGATAAGAAAAACAAGGAAAAAGAGAAGCTAGTTTGGTGAAAGACCATTTATGGCTACTATAAAATAAAATGTACAAATTCTGCTCCAGTCCTTAATTAAACATTTAGAAAAACTTGTTGTGTGTGAATTACAACATGTATTTTCAGCTTATTATGATTCTTATAATTTATTATACATTACAAAAAAATCAGCGCTAATCACAGTCGCTTAAATGATTATTAAACACGTATGACGAAAGACCCGATCAAACCAGACAGACATCTGTTGTCTGCTCGTTGAAAACCGATCACGTAACTGCAACCGAGGTGAAAGGTCAGAGGTCGGACGGGGTGTCCCAGCGACACGCGGCTTACACGCTGACCGCAGGCTGAGCGGTGAAATGATGCTCTTTAATACGAGACGCAAACAAGGACAGGCTCTTTAATCTACGTCAATATGCCCCCGCCATCAGCTACGTCTGACCCCTGACCTATGACCGCCAGCTAGTTCAAGGCTAGGCCAGGACCGGCCATATGGCTGCAGGACAAAGCCAAGCGTCACTGACTGCTAATGAAGAGAGAACAGGCCGAGCACAAACACAGGCGTGTTGGGGGCGAAGGGGGGAAGTATTATAAAAGGGGAGTATTATTATACAATGTTTGTATCAGTCTGAGGAGAGCGCAAATCTGTGTATGTGTGTGAGTACGTGTATAAGTGTAAATTTTCCAGAAACATGCTGCCAACACACTTAAACCCCCCCCTTCCATCTGCCTTCCTCTTTTGACAGAGCGCGAGCCAGCCGGTTTACAAGTATACCACTTCAGAGCTATAAAACTCCACTCGAGTGGGTTAATGATTTATATTAGGAAAAAAAAAGCACAGCGCGACACTTCATCAGTGTTGATTAGCAAGAAACCGCAACCGTACATACCTAATTATCTCCGATTACCTCCACATCTGTTCGGGACGTTAAATCATTCAGAAAAATCTCCTAAAAAAAGACTTTGGGTTGCTTAAAACAGTGCGGCTTTCATATAAAGTGTTGAACGCAGCAGTCTTTAAGACTAGCGTGAATTTGATTATCAGGCATCGTGGAAAAAAAGAACCAATGAAAATATGTGTGGCATTCTGACTTGAAGGCACTGCTTTGTTTATATACAGTACAATTTTACAAACTACACATTGTAAAAGAAATCTAACATAACTTTATTCTTCTTATACCGCAGATGCTTTGTTTTTATTAGTAATGGAGGAGCTGGAGTTCCTGCACACAAGCTGTTACTATAGAAAAGATAAACCATGTTCTCAAAAACTCTGACAGTAATGCGTTATAAAAAAACGCATCAACACTTTCACCAGGTGTAGGATGCAGCAGGAATTGCGAGGACGTTGTTAAATTTGTTGCAAGTCTCATTCATACCAGTTAGAAAAGCTAAGCTAAATATTTGTGCTAACTAGCTGCTACAGTACACATCTTAGCTAGCTGTTCAAACATGGAACCTGATTTTACTATGAGACCAACATTGATGAAATATTATATATAATATAACCTAGTTGCTAATTTAAAATTATTATATTACTTATTCTAGCTAGCATTAATTAAGGCAGGTAAGGCCTAGTTAAGAAAAATATGAAAATATGAAAATATGTTTGCGCATGTCCAAATTAGATCACAGGTCCGGCGTACGTTGTCAGGTGCGTGCAGTGTGTATGATGATGCTGGCACTTCTAAGATGCGCCAAGCAATAACGATGGAGACAAAAGTGAAAATAATTGAGAGGATGGAGCGAAGTGAAAAGATGGCAGACATCGCTCGTTCTTTTAACATGAATTGTTTAACGATCTGCACGATTCTTAAGAACATTGTACTGTAAAATACTGTGTATAGCCAATTGTCTTATTAACCTAGTACCCCAATATATATTTGTTGGAATTACGAACAAATTGGACTTATGAACGAAGTCTTGTTATATACTCATATACGAATGAGTTATTTTGGGAGTTATATACAGTAAAACCCCCAACTTTTCCTAAATCTCAGCCTAATATAAATGCAATATACTGTACCACTCATGTTTTAGTTTATCATTTATTTTTTGGAAGGATTTTCCTCACACACACTTACCAGCTCAGAAGAATTGCCTGTGAGTCCTCTTCCTGTTTTCCTCACAGACCTAAAATGCACAAAAAGACAGATCCAAACTTACTAAAAATATACAGTTTTTACAATTCTTCCTGTAGCAATTATTATATGTTGATTCTAGCATCTCTTTTTGCATGTTTTTCACTTAAATACTCAAAAAAAAAAACATTTTTCTTAACTAAAACGTTATTCTTTCCTTAAAAACATAGGATAAGAGCACTGAGAAAGCCAGTATTGCAGTAAAACATACATAAAGATCATCAAGATACATCATTCTACCCTAATAAACACCAGGATAATGTTGGCGATAGATTAGACGTTAAAGAGCGTAGATTGATATTTAGTGCTAATTGAGTGAAAATGCAGTTTATTTTACTGTGTTTATTGACTGTGATCACACTGAATTAGCAGCCTTTAGACCCATAAAATGCCCGCATGCAATTACAAACTATGGAAGTTCACTCAGGAGTGCTGAGCTTTCAGATTTCACTGTCAGAGCGACTCTAAACAATTAATTTCAGGTTAATTTTTTGAGGATAATTGAATGACTCGGGCAATTGAATGAACCTTGGGGCAAACAGATTATGTTTTATTTTGGATTAATTAAGTGAAGCTGCTCGCTTTAAACACTACTACCACTGCTGATGTTACTACTCCTGATGCCAGTACTTCTACTACTAGCGTCATTACTACAAGTAATAATACTGCCACCATTGCCACTACCACAACTACCGATAGTATTGATAATACTGCCACTACCCCCAGTACTGCTATTACTGCTTTTGTTACCACTACTGTTCCACTTCCAGCACTACTGCTACTACATACACTACTGGTATTTCACCTGCTGCTCCTCATGCCACCAATGCCACCTGCTGCCACTGTTAGCACCACCATCACTGCCACTATTATTACTACAACAACAACAACTACTACTACTGCTAATAATAATAATAACTCACATATTGATGTTATGTATATGTTACTACAATAAACTAAGTTTGTAAATGTATCTGTTTAATGTGTTTAACACAATTGTAATACTAATCATTAAAAAAAAAATCTATTTTGGCATAATTTACCAGTATTTATTTATTTTTGCATTACATTTTGTTACAACTTACATATTGTCCTTACAAATTAAATATTTTACTCCTTAATTTTAGTATGTTGATATAAGTATCATTTTGTTCAGTGTGGATGCCACTTAAAGTTATTCCAATTAGTTTTATAGGATACATAGAGTGGTTATAACACATTTATAAGCATAGCATAAATATTTTATAAGCATTATAATTTAGGGTATTTTTCCCCAATCCATATAATTTTTATAAAGTATACCACATTGTCTTTTTGATTTCTACTTGAATTCATTAATTATAGTAAAAGCTATTTCCTTAATTTTGTTAAGTGCATGTTTAGGAAGAATTGAGAAATTGTAATTTAAAAAAAAATGATCCTATGTCTAGCATGAATTATCACACTCTTTAAATAATTTGAATATTTTAAACCACATATTAAATGCAATTTTACTTATTTAAAAAACCTACATTGCATTAAAAAGAGCATTTTTTTTTTTTAATTCCGACAATCAAATTTGTTCATTAAAAATGCATTATGGTTTTATGAAGCATTATGGGTCAGCTTTTACACCTGTCACAAATAGTTTATTACAGTAATAATTTTGATGTGTGTAAACATAATGATTATTGATCACAATCAACGATTTGTCTTTGAAGATTAAATCGTACCAAAGCATAGAAAAGGCATCTCGTGTTTGGACGTAAGATTAAAAAAATGCTTATGAATGTGTTATAAACAGAAATGATAAAACAGAAATAAGAAGACACAGTCTCTCTCTCTCTCTCTCTATCTCACACACACACACACACACACACACACACACAGAGGGACAGATTTATAGTGCCCTCTGGATGCACTGCTGAGGACCCCTGCTCTAAGCCCCTCGTGTCTCTCCATCCGAGTGAGATATAGTGGCGTATTGATCTCAGTGCCACTTCATTTCGCAATAACTATTACACTATTTTCTCTCCGGGCTGCGGCTGGCCGCTGATTTATACCGCACGGCTATTTGCATTAGCACTACAGACATACTGTACACGCAGTGTTGAAAACGCTGTTTAGCAAAACACATGCTCAGAAACCCACCAGCCAATGTCATGGACTCACTTGCATATTCTTTGACTCAACATGATTATTTTCATGCCAATGTGTTACAAGTACACACGTTATATATTTACCAAATTCTATTATTTCCACCAAGAATGCAAATAAAATGTCATGGTAGTGAGGAGTCAGGAAATAGATTTGAATGACAAATACAAATGGAAATACATATATGTTTTTACTCTGGATATGATTAAAATAGGGTTTATTTATATCAATGGTGGTTGGTTGTTTGAAACAATGGCAATTAATTAAATGATTGATTGATTGATTGATTGATTGAAATAGTGCTGATCATTAATTTCCCATTGGGATGTCACTGATTGGTCATCAGAACCTGTGGTGATTAGTGATTGGTCATTGGAAAGGATGGTCACTGCTCATTAGAAACCATGGAGAGTAGCATTTTGATGTTGGAAACAGTTGTGACCATTGGTTGGTTAAATGGAAACAGTGGTGCTTTAGGATAGAACATCGGGACAATGTTGATCAGTGATTGGTTCCTAGGAACTATGATGATAAATGATTTGTTGTTGGAAACAGTGGTGATCATTCATCCATTCATCTATCCATCCATTATCTAAACAGCTTTTCCTTTGTAGAGTCACAGGGGATGGAGCCTATGCCAGTGCGCTTGTAGCACAAGGCAGTGCACACCCTGGGGCCAACTCACCTCATGGCACAAGCACCCTCTCACACCCAATCACACACAACTGACAATTTTGAAAACACCAATCAACCCATGGTGCATGTTTTTGGACAGTGGGAGGAAACCGGAGTACAGGAGTACAGTATCTTGCCAAGCATTAAGAGAACATACAAACACACACACACACACACACACACACACACACACACAGACCAAAGGCGATATTCAAACCCACAATCCTGAAAGTGCAAGGTGACAGTGCTAGCCACTAAGCCCAGTGGTGATCAGTGATTGATTAACTGGTGTGATCAGGGACAACAGCATTCAATAGTGGGTTGAATAGAAACTGGTGATCTGTGATTGCACATTGTTTCCAATAGCATTCATTGGGAATAATGGTGATTAGTGATTGGTTGATGGGAATAATATTGATCAGTGATTGATCTTCAGGAATAGCAGTGGTCAATGACTTGTTCGGAACATTAGTGATGCGTGATTAGCTGTTAGGAAAACTGTGAGCAGTGATTGGAACAATAAAGATCTGTAATTTGTCACTGGGAATAATGAGCTAGATTAGCTGCTAGTCTTTAGGAACATTGCATCTGCATACATGATTCTCTGAAGCTCATGTACAATTTACCTAACTTTACCCGGTTTGCAAAAAATGTGGATTCTGACACCAAAACACACAGTCTGTGAAACCAAGCAGCACACAATACACAGTGTTGGCTGTCTTGAGAAGCACCATGGCTCAACATATCAGCTTGGCCAGAAGTACAACATTCATAATTACAGTATATTATCACATTTTGGAAAATGCCACCTTCTTCCACCTTATGAATGTTAATGCTATCTACAGATTCTTATAGAATTAATAAAAAAAAAAAAAAAGCTAGTCTAACTCGCTAGTCAGTGACATACTTACTCCTCATTATCTTTGAAATTTGTCAAGTTACTGAACATCACCATGATAAACGTATATTGTAACCTTTTTGGCATAACATGTATTATGTAGTTTAGCAGCTCTATTACTGTAGAAGTAAATCACAGTTTAACTAGCTACATTCCAGAAATAAAGGATCATACTATATCTGGGCCATATTAACTAAGCGTCTCAGAATCACTCTTAAGAATCACGCTCAAAGTTAACTTAGGACTGAAAATATTCCTAGCTCAGAGTAAGACATAAAAGTTGTGTATGAATCTTCCTACTGTTACTTTCAGCGAGGAGTAGGACTGCGCCAAGGCAAGCGTGTGATGTCATTTTTTTACAATACCAAGAGCCGCAAAGTAGGCTGGACGGGGTAGCTTTGACTTAGTTTTTGTAGTTTTCTTTATGCACATATAGACAAAACTTACATTACTCGGCTCCATGACGTATCCTAATCAGACTGCTCCAATCACAACTGTTTCAAGCCCCTATAATAGAGTCATAATGGTCATAATCTGACCATAATGATTTTGAAAAGGACGCGAAACTGGAGAGATGATGAGAGCGGTTTGCTTGTGGAGAAAAATTCTAGGAAATAATTAAAGCAAAATTCTGCCCTACTCTTACATCTAAAGATAAAAAGTAAGTGGACAGTAATTTGTGAAAGCATCAGCTGTCAGTTTGCCACACGTAACCCCAAGGAGTGTGAAAAACGGGGGTACAGTGTCTTAATGAAGTGATGAACTACTGCTTATAATGGAGAATCTAAAAAGAAATAGTTGTATACACTTTAAAATAAACATATAATATTTATTAAATATAATATATATATATAAATACGATTATTTTAATGTGTGTGCCATGGATGATGCCCATGAGTCCAAGAATGCAGCTTGTTTTTTTCGATTGATTACACGCTGCATTGTGGGGAAATGTATTAGAGCAAAGTTTGATTTATTATTTCCGACATTGTTATCTGCCACTGTTTTAAAGCTTCGCTGTTACTAAAAAAAACCTTACAGTATCAGTCACCTGTGGAGAGAGCAAACGACATGTTCATTAATGGACCAGTTACGTACCCATTGTGTTTTTTATTTTTGTCCAAACGTATCTTTTATGGGCTCCGTGTCACCCAGTGTTACTAAAACATCTCTCCAGTGTTACTAAACTTCATTTCCTTGCTACTCCTAACCAGTTAGGAAACCTTCACAGCTCTTTACTTTTTGTTGGAGATACAGTAGGAGTGATTTTACATTTTAAGAATGCCAGTAAATTGCTCTTTATTCTTAAAAGTAGGATAAAAATTGAGATTGTCTCAGAGATTGCCCTGAGAATTTATGGGCAAGGGAACGATTTCCTACTCTGAGACGCTTAGTTATTGTGGGCCTTGAAACTTACACTGCAGACCACTAGATATGTGTAATTACCTCTGTATGTGTTTTCAGTATGTGTTTAGAAGCATGCGTGGCATCCGTGTATGATAATTTAAAAAAGAATTCCAAATGGTGAAGGTATAAAATCCAAGGTAATAAGGCAAAATCTCTTATTACATTCAGACATCATGTTCCTCTGCAGTTCAGGGACAATACGTGGCTCACACACTCAATAGGGAGATATGACGGATTCCTGTGATATGGCTAATTATATAAGTAAGAATCCATTTTAAAAACCCTTGCTGTTCCTTTTGATTTCTTCAGGAACGGCAAACAACACTACTTTTAAACCTGTAATCTTGGGTTGTTAGTAATGTTTCATTATGCTAGGACATATTAATAATAATATTATAGCTCTAGATGTTCTCCCTTTATGTCTCTATATAATCCCCTGCTATACTAATGCATTTTTCTCAGTGTTTCACTAGTGCTTGGATACCATCAAGGTAGAAAGTTTTCTTAGTACGCCGGAGACACGATCAGATTGTTTGCTTCACATCTGAAACACCGGCCTCCCAGGAACTCCTTCAATGGCTCAAAGATGTGGAAATGGTTTGGCGTGAGGTCAGGACTGTACTGGGGATGTGGCAATAACTCCCAGCTGAGTCCCTGTAATGTGCAAGTGGTGTTGGTGAATGATTGTGTGTACAGTTCACACAGACAGATGTGTCGCTTTTGCAAGTGGGCCGACAAGTTATCTGTCGATTTTCAAGGATCAGACGTTTCACTCGCTGAATGTTCATGAGAACGATTGCAGTGGTCAGTCACATATGCTTAATGTACATTCAATGTACTGTATATTTTATTTATAAAGTTATAAGTTTCTATATAGAATTAGAATAATATATATGTAATTGAATTTGAATTTAACATTATTTGAAGCAATACCAATATGTAGATACAAATACAGATACAATTAAGAGCATTATTTGCGAACAAGATGGTTTTTACCACTTTTTGACTAAATTTGCTTGGAAAATTTTGTTTAAAGGATTACATCCAGAAAACAAAATTGTTGAATTTCGTACAGGTCAATACAAATTGTCAGCGTACGTGTCAGCTGTGAACTGTGAACTGGAATGATGTAGCTGAGGTCGAGGAACTTTCAAAACCAGAAAAAAATGTAAGCCACACCAAGGTTTCAATCCCAATAGATCAGCCTTCAATCTAAATATATATACAGATATGTAAAGCTCTACACAGATACATATGCAGGATACAGACGGCATTAACAGTGACGTTCCTGTTGTCGTGTGAAACCATGCACTGGTTCTCGATGCCATGCTGGTGCCAGCAGACCACCTAGTGACCATGGTGAGTATGTTCAGGCAGCGAGGCGGAGGAGAGGGAGGGCTCAGAGCCACGTGCCCAGCCTGAAATTCCTCCACTGGAGATTTGTAGAGGTTCGGCACTAAACAAAAGCGCCTAAGCAGGCAGCTCTAATTAACCACTCAGCTGTTTTATATCCGAAGGGTGTCGCTTCGGTGGTGGCATGCAAATCAGCGCTTCGTCCTCCGCCTCTCTCTCTTGCTCTGTGTGTGTGTGTGTGTGTGTGTGTGTGTGTACTTATTCCCCCTCCCCGTTCCTCTGGCACAATCAGCTCTTTTAATCTGAATACACGAATAAGCACGCAGTCAGGGCCGGCTGCCAAGTTACAGGGTTGCCAAGCGTGGCTATACAGGACAAGACACTTGTTGCCACGACGCCAGCCTGTTACGCCAGCCGGAGCGGCACGTGCTCGGCTCAGACTGGCAGACGGCGGGCGGAGGGGTGGTGGCAGGGGAGAGGTGGGGGGTTGGAGGAGTTGGGGTGTTGTCAGATAGGCACGTGTCGCGCCAATCCGGTCTCACTCCATCCTGGCAGCACACATTGACTTCATTCATGAATAGACTCCATTCATATGCATGTGTAGGCTAATTTTATGCTAATGTGACAATGAGGACCAGGAGGTGGAGGCCGAGTGGAGGCGGGGGGGAAAGGGTACGGGGGGTGGTTGGTTGTTTATATCGAATGCCTATTTGTGTGTGTCTGTGTGTGTGTGTGTGTGTAGGGGCTTGCTATGGAGTTAATTGCCATCCACACACACAGGGTAATCCGTCTGCGAAGATGAAAAAGAACTCAAACTTTTTTCTCTTTAACTTTCTAAACTCCTCCGTTATTACGAGTAAAATTACAGCCATACCTCTTTGTTGAATTTTTCTGACATCTTTGTAGTTAACAAGATTAAGCAATTATGGAAGTTTCATGGCAAAGCGATCAATCTCGACTTTTATAGACTGCGAATTCAATTCCTGGATGATTAAAATTCAGCAGATTGATGCAAAATGCATTTTAGTGCTTCAATTCAACTTCAATTAAATGACTCGTCCAGACAAAAAAAAAAAAGGAAAAAAAAAAACATGAAACAAGATCATTCTCTCTCTCTCACCCACTCACTCTGTAAGCCACTTATTCTGTACAGGGTCACAGGAGGGCGTGGAGCCTATCTCAGGGGACTCGGGGCACAAGGAGGGGTACACCCTGAACCCTGGATGGGGTGCCAATCCACCAATCCATCGAAGGACACACACACACACACACACATTATGGGCAATTTGGAAATGATTAGACTACTCTTTGGAGGGATAACCTGGAAGAAACCTGTCACTCACGCGGCCTCAAGGTGGGAACTAAACCCTTGACCCTGGAGGGTGTGAGAGTTCAAGTGCTACCCTTCAAGCCACAGTGCTAACCACTACACCACCATGCTACCTTTTTAAGATCAGGGCTCATCCAGGATTTGGATCCGGGACCTCTCGCACCCTAAGCGGAAGTCATAGTCCTATACCAACAAACCAAATTTCCTCCAAAACCTCAAGCGATTTTACGCTAAATCTCTCAACTTGTGACAGAATTTACAGGGTGTAAAGGGCCAGGGCCAGGTGTCGACATGTCGAGCATGTATATATATCTGTGTGTGTGTGTGTGTGTTAGCCTATAGGTCACACCCTGATCCCACGTCTCCCCTCAAGCCTGAAGTGTCACCCCGCTCCCATCAGCATTAATGCTTTTCCTTTCACCTGCCAGCTTTTCAACTCGACACACTCAGCCGTGATTTAGAGGCAGCAACAAACCTGTCCCGTTTCTACGCAGACGTTATTGATAGACCGTCACTTTAAACTCCGGCTAACTGCTAATAGTTATTTTATAGTGCATACGTCAAGTTTGATGTGAAGCGAGGTTTTTTTCTCCCCCCACCTCACTTTTGCCTATTTCAATATTTGAAATATATGTACCACCTCACCGGTGTGTTAATAACAGCTTGAAGACAGCTCGGTATTAAAATGCAGCTACTGTAATGTACTTTTATTGCATTAGCACCTCAGAAAGTTTATATTCTTATATGCTAAAACATGATGCAATCTTTGGTTAAACACTTTTTCCCCGCGCATTTTAACAGGGACTGAAGAATGTGGGGGCGGAGTTTGAAAAAGAGCGCTTTCACAATCACGTACAAAGCTTCAATAATACCGCATTCAAAAGAAAACATTACGGTTTTTATGTCCTGACATCATTTTATTTATTTACACGTACAGTAGTTATGTTGTCTTCTCTGCGCCATTGGATCGAAATGAAGCTGAATCCTGAATGGCTTCCTGTCCGCTATATGCGCTCACCGTAAAGGGGTTTATTATGTAAGATATTTAGTGTTCTGTATGTCTGGAAATGTAAAACATGTCCTACACACAACTTCCATTTTTCTTTTATATGAAGAATTGAAAGTATTTTTTTTCTCTTGCTACGATTAAAAGTACTGGCACCCTTTGGCTTTTGTCTGGGTTTTTTGCCCTCTGGGTTACAACTAAATCTGGTGTTCAGATGCAAAAATCCAAATTTAGTATGAAAGAATATTCAAAGTAGTGTTTTACTAATCTACAATATATTAATTTTTGCTATATAATTTCCCTTTGGGAGCAATAAAGTACTTTCTTTCTCTCTCTCTCTCTCTCTATCTAATCATGTCCATTATTAGTCTTCTCCACACATCATGCAGAGAATACTTATCCACTTTTACAGGATATGTGATGAGAAAAAGCACAGGGATTTGAGGGTAGATGTTGATTTGTATTAATACCTGAGTTTAAAGAATTAAGGTCCTTGCTACTTGAGAATGTAAAAGCACTCTATCTATCGAAAGTAGATACCACCTTAAGAACTGAAATTTTGCAAGAAATTTGCCTTGGCATACAAAGCATTTTCGGCATACAAGCAGGAACGACTTCCAGAAGCCATTCAAAATTTGTTTGCGTCAGTGGAAAGCAAAGCAAAGCAAGTTTACATATTTTTTGAGTTTTTTTTTGTGTGTGCAAGATTTAGTAGTGAAAGCATGACACTGCGGGTCCCAAGAATGTCATCAAGGGCGGTAGCAAGAAGGAAACAGAGCCGCTTTCAGTTTTGTTTTTAAAGCACCCGGTGCCAAGAGGAATCATAAATTGAGGTTAAGTGAGGTTTAATGTCTATTTATTTCATATTTTACTTCATTTATGTGTCTTTTCTAAATGCTTTAATTATTTTAATATGCAAAAATATGATTATAGTGTTGGAAACTGGTAACATTGGAAATATTTTTGGGTGGCTGGAATGGATTACCTGTATTTACATTATTTCCTATTGGACAATGCATTTCACCATATGAAATTTCTCCTTACCAGCCCTCCCCAGGAACATATTAAATTTGTATGCCGAGGTGCCGCTGTACTCTATCAATGTAAAACGGATGTGGGGGGAAAAAAACCCCCAAAATATTCTAATTCTGTCATTCATTTTCCCTCTCTCTTCATAGGGACATGAGTGTCCATGTGTTTTTGCCTCCTTCCTCAAAAGCCCTGCCTCCCACTTGTCATGGATTAGGACGGTGTGAATAAAAGCACGGCTCGGCACATGTGTGTATACGCGTGTGTATGTGGTGAAGTGAGTGGAGCAGGGCTACCAGACTCCCACTCAGAGAACCCCAATTTGCAGGGCATTAATGAGAGCACCTGCTCTGCATTGTGCATCGGTGCCTGGCCCGTGCCGTGACTTTTTTGTTTCACCACTTGAATCATCAGAGTTGATTGAAATCAATTTAACAACTGTGCCTGAGACTGATTTGAGTATGGAAATGCATCATGGTGAAAAGTAAGACGAGAAGAGGGTTGAAACGAGCTAGGGTTAAACCTCGAGGCTGTAAATGGGCGTGATGTACAGCGCTATCCAGAGCAGGATGCTTCTCTTCCAGGATAATACACAGAAGCAAATCTGGGAAAAGGACCTAAGATATAAATGTAAAGAAAGAGACCAGGGCAGCATTGATGGAAACTCATAATCAGGGGAAAAAAAGAGAGAGAGAGAGAGACAGGACAGACACAAAAGAACAAAAGAAAACAACAACGAAAAAAAAAAAAGAAACCCAGTAAGTGCATTTTCAGGAGATGCGATGCTACTTGTCATACAACAGTGGCTGATAGCACTCAAAGAGAAGGAAAAAGAATAACTGCATAAAAGCCTCCTAAAAATGAAAGAAAGGCTTGCAGGATATAGAGAGTGAGATCGCAAAAAAAAAAAAAAAAAAAAAAGAAGGGGACGCGGGTGCTGGGCGGGGGGGGGGGGGGGTGCGGGTAGTGTAGTGCTGCCTCGCCTCGAGTCGTCAGCAGAAGCATTTCATTGTCCGGACACAAGGGACGGTCACAAAGGCACTGGAAAGATTCAATTAAGTATCATATGCACTGTCCTCATCGCCATGGTAACGGAAGAGCAGAAAATATTAATCAAGCCTTCACCTGAGAGAATGAGAAAAAAGAAAGGAAGGAAAGAAGGAAGGAAAGAAGAAAGAAAGACAAAAAGCTGGACATGCATCCAGGAGTCGACGGAATTTATCAGAAGGGGAAGCTTCTGTTCTTCAGTATCTCTCTTTCTTTCTCTCTCTCTCCCTCTCTCTCATGGTTTTTCATGTATTTATCCGGCTTTGAGCTGACAGAGATGCTCAGCCTACTTGACCCTGAAATAAACAGACTCGGCTCTCAGACAATGACCTGGTTACAACTCGCCAGGATTTTCTGCTTTCTAACTACTGCACGCTTGTATTACAAAGCTCCTAGGATTAACACTTTATATAGATATCCTGTATTCCTGTATAACACATTACGCATGATGTTATACAGTATGTTATGTTTCTATGGTAACAACTCAGTCACACTAATTTGGGTGGCAGATGTTCTACATAAACATATAAAATGCGAAAAGGGTGATTTGGTGAAGTTTTTCTGTAATGAGAAATGTTTCTATAACATTTATGGAAGGAGTCTCCAGTTTCAACACTTTGTAACAGCAGGTGTGTTTACATGGATGCTAGTATTGCATTAATAATGTGGAAAATATCCCTGGCATAAACACCTAATTCGGAACAATCTGACCTGACCCGGCCCGATAGGAATGGATCATAGTAATATTCTTTTTCCTCATGTTTTGCCCTAGATGACATGACGTAATTCCAGGAATTAAATTTTCCTTCTATTCCTGGTCTTTACTTTGAACTTTTACTTACTGGGTCTCAGGATGAGGAAGGAGCTCTGATTGGCTCACATTTGGCACGAAGATAAGCATCTAACCAACCAAATTCTTGTAACCAATTATAATGCAGATAGCAGGATTTATCACAAAAAAGGTGAAGTCTTTATAT
>JAQMYJ010000007.1:26027602-26038884 GCA_030014305.1 Clarias laeviceps
TTTATTGCATTTAATTTAACGTTTAACATTTTTAACGTTTTCACAGAATCTGATTTTAAAAAATGCATAAGCGCTTTGTTTTTTTTGCTCATATACAATTCCAAACTACCCAAAATATTACAAATTAAACATATAAAATTTTACAAAATATTTCAGATATGTAAAAAATATATATTTAATGTTTTTGTAAACTTTTAAACCTAAAATATTGTTACATAAACAAAATAATCAAAGTGTATTTTCAAATTGCAGTTTTATTATTTACTATTAGAACAAAAAAACAAAAACAAAACTTTTTTTTATCCTGCATACGGAAGCTTTAGATCTAGAACCATACACAAAGAGCTTATTGTACAAAAAAGTTTCCTTTTATTAATCAAGCACCTTTAAATTTCTGAAGAACCTCAGAGGAACCTTGTTTTTTTTCATGCAGTCAAAGTCTGTGAGAGACTGTACAGTCCAACAATGCAAAAAAATGAGATCTTAGTTAGAGTTAACATATATTATATTATGGTAAGTTTAGAATAAACCAAATATAAGCCAAATATACAGTACTGTGCAAAAGTCATGACCTCATTTCTTTTGTAACAACCTCAGCAGTGACCTCATTTCCCCTCTCGTTTGTTCCAACCACTCAGCATTCAGTCAGTTAGATGTTAAAAAACAAACAAAGAAACAAGAAAGTCTGGCGTTTTGGCTATTTTAGAAGTATGTTACTGTAAGGGTGTATGTTTAATCTATTTCTAGACATATTTTACTATGTAGTAAAAACCTATTTTGCTCATTTATCTACTCGATTTTAGAAAGAAGCAAAGTCAGCTGTAATAAGAAAACATAAAGATTGAAAAGAAGCAGAATAAATGTCATAATATTAAAATTGGTTTATGTTTAACGTTTAATAAGAAATAAATATACATTTGACTAGATTTAAAATATTTTCACTTGCAAAGAATATATTCTTTTTCATAACAGAATCCCAGCAGAATTCCTGATAGTTAGTTGGTTTCTGTCTTTCTTTTGTTCTTTCTGTCTTTCTTTCTAACCTTTTGACCAGGTTACAAGTTGGTCAGTCAAGTGACAAAATGCTGGTGAAAAACGTGTGAATATGAGAACATGTTGCTTGGATAATATTTAATTACCATTATTCTAATAAAAAAAAGTCATGTGATCACTTTAAACGTTCTCAATCACCAGAGTTATAGCATGACTGAGAAGAACAGATCTGATCTACAGAGCATCAAAGTTTGGTCAGTTAGCTGATACTAGGGTTTTTTGCTTTGTTTGTTTTGCTCAGCATCTTTTTGAAAGCGAGTGTGAAAGCAGCTTTACACCTTCTTCAGATAGGTTTAGACAGGGTTCTAAGTAGGATGTAAAACTTTAACGCCTTTCATAAATGAGGGCTTGATTTGTAAAATAAAATATAACGCAACAAAAAGATATTAAACAAATGCACTTTATTGTAAATAAACCGAAGAATTTCTCATTAGGTGCAAAAAAGTGTTGGCGAAAAATAATTATTATATTATATATATTCTGTAGTTAGCATCTTAGCATCTAGCACATTCTCTCTCTCTCTCAGTATCACTCACTCATTCTCTCCATCATTCTTTTTGACCCTTTATCTCTCTAAACCTCTACATATCTCTATACAACAAATCTGCTAAAAAAAAAAAACTCCAACGCCAATAGGAAAGATTCAATTGAAATTCATGTCCATAGAAAATGATGTGAAAATACTCACAAAATCATGTCAAAAACAAAAATGTAAGGACAGAAAAAAAAAGGAAATTAAAACATGTGAATTGTGATTATTCATGTGTGAAGGTCATGTGACTTCCGTTGAAAGCGTGACTCTGTCGATCACATTGCATCAGCCTGCATTACAAACCAAATGCCATGCTAAAGATCCAATGACACCTTGATATGCTTCATTTTCTTGTCTTTTCTGGCCTTTTAAAAGCATGCGTGTGTGTGTGTGTATGTGTGTGTGTGTGTAAGAGAGAGAGAGAGAGAGGAAGTAGAGAGAGGAGGCCATGCTGAGAGAGGAAAATGGGCTAGAGGACATTTCACGCTCCTAGTGGCCGCTGAATTGAAATGACTGCGGCGTGGCATGATTTGAAGGTCAGGAGACACCGGATTATATTCCTGGTGCTGGAGACGGGAGAGGGGGATGAAGGGTGGAGGAATAAACAACCTCTCCTCCTCTGCTCTCCTTTCTGCCTTTATTTCGCTCTCTCTCTCTCGCTGTCTGATTGCAGGACAGGCTGAAAGGAAACACCGGAGCACCAAATCGGTGGACGCCATTACTCTCAGACATTTTATTTATTTTTTTATATTTATTTATTTATTTATTTATTTATTTATTTATTTATTCCTCCCTCCTCTGTGTGTCTATTTCTTTGTCACGGTCACTTTCAGAGCAAAAAAATAAAAAAGATAGAGAGAGAGAGAGAGAGAGAGAGAGAGAGCGCATGTCCTACACAAATAACAACATCCGGCGTGTCCCGTTCCGATGGCGAGACTTAATAAACAACAGAGCGGGATTGAATTATCATATTTTAACCGGATGTGTTTTCAGTTTGAATGCACGACTCTGCCTTACAAATGATCAAAACACTTTCTGTAGGGAAGCACAAGGCTATTGCCATCTCTCTCTCTCTCTCTCTCTCTGTCTCTCTCTCTGACACACACTCTCTTTCTCCATCTTTCTCCATTTTCTATCTCTAAAAAAATTGAGGATAAACAATAAGAAAAGAGAGGTAAATAGGATAATTTTCCATTTCAGTTACTAATGACAGAAGCTGAGATGCTGAGATAGACAAATCTTTGTTCACATACACACAGGACATACAGGACACAAAAAACGATGATGATGATGATGATGATGATGATGATGATATGAAGAACAGCCAGCAGTGTGACTGACAGCCAGGTCTGATTAACCAATGTATGTCTTTCTAAGTTTTTTTTTTTTATGTAGATAAATACATATATATTAAATGTGTATATTTAAATGCTGTATAATCATACATCATTGTTATAAACAGTCACAAAATATACAATAGCCTTAAAACTAACTATAAAGACTTTAATTGTCAGTAAAATTTAACTAAAAAGAGTTCAGGGTGGGATAAACAACCTGCAATTATAAAAACATTAAAGGTTTCTCCATAGAAGAGATCTATGAACACACAACATGATATAACACGTATAACTCTTTATAATGCCATTATACATGCATTTTATGCATATAGTCTCCAATTACTGATGAGGCTACAACACACTTTATAGCCATGTTTATTATGCGTCATGAATTTTATTTCATTTAGCGATATAAGTAGTTTTTTATACAATTATAAGCCATTATAGTGCATTATAAATCATCATAAGTAGACTGACCAGCCTTGGTGTGTGTTTTTTGACATTCTCAAAAAGCCATCTTTGGATATATTCATGAGTTGAATTATTTGGTTGTTGTTTAAAATTCCTGTTTCACAAATACGTTGTAACAAGGTGTTATGACTGTCTCTAACCTACACTCCAACAACAGCAACAACAACAACAAAAAAGCTATGACTTTCTATATGACTTATGAGTATATTCAAGCATTCCTGCTTTGTAAAGCATTTTAACTAGTTTGTGAAACATCATTAAAGCTTTTGTCTTGTTTATAATCAGTTTCACATGCATTATAGTGCTTATAACACATTTTATATTGTCGCAATGCGTTCTGTCAAGAGCGACTTTGTGATATTATGTGTTATGAACGCTTTTTATAACACACCAAGTGATTTATAATGCAGCTATAAAATCTCGTAAACAATCATGGTGGTGTGTTTAATTTCTTATGAATGCACTGTAACATGATAGAAATGCATGAGACTTATTACAGACATGACCTTTATAGAAAGTGTAAAAAATGTCTAATGATCATGAGTTGTAGAGCAATCAGAAAATTAATAAAAGAAAACAAAACTTAATGCATTACAACCATTATGTGTGTATACAAATAAAAGGCAAATACAGGGCTTTGTAGTGTTATGAATGTAGTTATTACGTTATTATATGTTATAAGTTATTATGAAGGCATATTGGCATCATAAAAAGTGTTTCCAGGACAACACTTAGAATTTTATATATATATAAATAAGTATATAATTGATATTTATTAACATAGCAAAAATGTGTTTCTTTTTTTTTATCTTTGTTGTTTTCTCTGTCTTCCTCTGTGTGAATCATATTTTTATGGGTGGAGCTACATATGAGTTTGTGATGTCACAACATCTATATAACCTCCACAGCATTGCACCATTCACACCTTATATACAAATTATTGCAAGATGTTGCTATATAAGACATATGATGCATAATACCTTAGCTACTGTTATTGATGGTCAGGTTGTGGTTGTCATAGTAACATTTACAAATCAGTGAAAAAATTGTACGACATTAAGATATTAGTTAAAATTCTACTGGGTGACAAATTTGAGCTAGTTATCTAGGTTCTAACTTTAACAAGTAGCATGGTGGTTATATTTTAAAGGTAGGGGTCATTTACTAAGTATTGAAGTATTGAATGCTTATATATAATAATATATTCTGACATTTTTTGTTATGAAGCTAAAGATACAGAGGTCCAAGACAATATACAGTTTATCACCATTTATCATTCTAACATCATTCCATCTTCACCTAGTCGTGCATGTTCTGTTGAACTTTCGATCACACATTGTATAGAAACATTATCTAAAGGTTGCAGGAATGTTTTTGTTGTAACTTTAATGTTGAATTCTATTTTAAGTTTTTGTTGTTAAAGCCTAAAATAACCACCTTTTCCCCTGTTCTGCTTCGTTCTACTTCTAATTTCATTGCTTTCTTCCTCGCTGTTTTTCATTTCATCTGTAAATGAAGGAAGATGTGAAGGAACGTATGACATGTCTGGAAAATACAGTCCATTTTTATCATTTTTATTTCATGCCTGTGCAGTAAGGAGGTGTCGGCCGAGACGGTGGGTAGGTATATCTAGATTGTTGTGTGTCTGTAGTGATGTCTGTAATCACACACACACACACACACACACACACACACACACACACACACACACACACACACACACAGAAAATAAATAAATAAAGGAATGGATAAATAAATAAAAGCATCCAATCCAATCCCAGTCTCTCTTCAGTCCTTATCAGCAGGAAACAAGACACCTGATAGGCTAAGAACAGCTGTCAATCATCCAGCTCTGCCAATGAGGCGACTTTAACAATCGCAGCTTTGCAGAACACAAGCTCACTCCCCCAAACACTGGCTCTACACACCTTACACGCCGAGAATGCAAGAAATCAAGAGCAAATGTTTACATGTACTACAAACAAACAACACACAACACACAAAAAAGCTATTAATTTAACAGACCTTAAATTAAATTTAGGTACAAATATTCAAATTAAAATTAAATTAATGCAGTGACATGCAGAGCAGAAATAAAGCAATGCACACACACACACACACACACACACACACAAACAAAGCAGAAAAACTAAAAATAGTTAATGCCTAGAACAATAATAATAAAAAAAAAACAATTAACTTTTTTTTTAATGAAACTCGATTTTTAGAATTTACATCGAAATTTTAAAAAGAAAAAGAAATGTATTATAATGTTCATAATAGTAAAACATTCATTATTTTTTCTTTATTATCTTCATTATGTTTTAATCCTTGTACTTTTAAAAGACAAAAACTGATTTGAATTATATTTATTATCATAATCAGATAATTAAATTGAAATAGCTAACGAGGATTTCTTTTTTTTACTAATGAATTTAAAATTAAAAGACAGAAATAGAAATGGAATAATAACATTAATCCAATTAAAGTATCTGTTTTAGGATGACACACACACAATAATCAAATATACCAAAGAGAGAAAAAAATCTAAAATAAATTTAATTGTATAATTTAATTGATGTGTATGTATGTGACTAGATAAAATATAGTGTGGAGCAAATATGATAAAATGGGATAATAATGAAATGAATAGTAACAGAAACTGTGTATAGAATTCTCTCTCTCTCTCTCTCTCTCGCTCTCTCTCTCTCATTCCAAGCTGCATCTTAAAGGCCCTTGAGAGAGAGAACGTTCCTCCAGATCCAGATGCAGGACACATTTGGTGTTCCTGCTGTTTCTCTACACCTTCACGCATCATGCTCAATCCCACACCTTCACGGCCGCCTGCTCGATTTAAACCTTTATATCCGGCATTAATCCTGAGCTCGAGGAGCAAACCTGAGCTTCGGACATGTTATCAGGAGAAATGCCAGAAATCTCCCTGGTTTCTGCTGTACAGCACCAAATGTGACCATCTCAAACACACACACACACACACACAAACACACACACACAGTCTCGTTAAAAAAATAAAGAAAGAAAAATAAAGAAATAGTATAGTAAACATTATAGGGGGGGAAAAAAAAAATATATATATATATATATATCCACCCTACTTTTGTGTTTACATATTTTAATTTAAAATATTTTAAACAAAAAAACAAATTCCTCAATATATTCCATATAGTTATATAGTTCACTATTTTTATTTATATTATTGGTTATTTAATTTGAAAATGGTTTGCATTTATTAAACAATTAATAATTTCTTACATTTTATTCACAGTAATTTTGTCTTAATTTGGGTGTTTTATAGACATTTTTCTATTTGTTAATATTACTTTTAATTTCTTTTTTCAATCCTTTTATTCCATAAGTATTATACTTTATATTAATTAAGGATTTAGATTTAGATTTGTGTGTGTGTGTGTTTAGATTACATTTTAACACACATAGATTCACGATTATAGCTATAGTAAAAAATTAATTTATAGTAAAAATTTAAATTTAAAATATAAAAATGAAAATGATTAATAATACATTGGGTAGGTACACATACAGTACAGTGATGTTTTTAGTAAATATGTGCCCCTAACAAATGCGTATACACACACACACACACATACACACACACACACATAGGAAGAAGGGCTCCTGGCCCCGGGGGTGGTGGTGGCAGTATGGGGTAGTCAGGGTGAGGGGGTAATGGGCTGTGCTCTGATAAATCTCATTGCACAGTAAGGAACCTGAGTTATTATCTAAGACATAACACATGACAGAAACAAACTCACTACACACACACACACACACACACACACACACACACACACACACAAAAGCATGTCATTACATGTGTGCATATAGGAATAAGAATTCAAATCACCTTCCGGTCATCCGGTCTCACTGTGTGTGTGTGTGTGTGTGTGTGTGTGTGTGTGTGTGTAAGCATGTACGAACTGTCTCTCATATCTCTATAGATGCACCACAGCACACCTTGTGGTCTGGAAGCTCAACGTTTCAGTGCATCCTGAAGAATCTCAAAAATCTACACTTTTTTTTTTTTACATAATAAAAATTATTTTTGATATTATTATTAAATATTTAAACATACTGTTCAGCATCGTTACCATAATCACATGTACTTTAACAAACATGTTTACCTACTACCTACTATGAACCTAAACACAGTATCATTAGGATGTCACACACATCAGCATGAGCGAATGCAAACATGCCAATTAACATCAGATTTAAATAATTACTCTGTCAATTAACATCTAATTTAAATAATTATTATATCAGGTTAAATATTGAAATTATCCATGACTGAGAAAAAAAATCCACATTTATGCGAATTAGGTCAATTAATTTTGCTGCATGTTGATAATGAACAAATGTTTTGTTAAAACTCATTGATTTATTAATTATCACTATAAATTATGAAGTTAAAAAAACAACTATTTGAATATTTAGATCAGACAAGACAGTTCCTATTGGTCCATGCTGTGTTTACGCCTAAAGTGGAACATGAATGCAACGTAACAAGAGTGTTTACTAAGATGTATAGAAATCTTACTTAATGTTTAAAGCAAGTAGAAGTTAAAATAGATTGTGAAATGTTAAACTGTAGATTTTAAAATATTTAAAAATTGAATATATTTAAAGAAAGATTGGTGATCATGTGTGTTTTTGATAATATTTCTGACTCTACAATCACAGTCAAGAGTGGTAGAGTGTGTATGCAGGTGTGTGTGTGTGTGTGTGTGTGTCCAAGTGTGTAAGTGTGTATGTGTCAGTCCAGCTGCTGCTTATTTCGCCGTTGTGGCTCAAACGGACTCCAGAACTGGAATAAATCACTGTCGAGGCAGAAACACGGCGGCGGCCATGATGGATGGCTGAAACATTCGGCTTGATATCTTTAGCGGTGCTGACAATTTGCCCAGTCCTGGGTTTTCCAGTTTCGTGTCTGTGTGTGGTGTCCGGCGTCTGAACGCTGACACACACACACACACACACACACATGCAACACACATCCAACAACAGAATCCAACCCCAAGTCCTAGCACGTGATGGAAATGTCACAAGGAACCGAAAAATATTTTCATAAATCATGAAACAGTCGCACAAACAAGAGCGAGGAGGAGAGGTCTGGGTCCGAAAATATATTTTTTTAAACATGTTTGGAAAAAAATGCAAATAAAACAGATGTTAGAAAAATACCAGTGTTGAAAATAAAAGTGAGAAAAGGCAAATGTTGTAGAAAATTGTATTGTTAAGAAATTTATCCTGATTTCTTTTTCATCACTGAGCTGGACGTCTTTCAAGAACACAAATAAATCCACATTTTAAACATTTCTGACATATTCTAATTTTAACTCCTATTATTATTATTATTATTATTAAAAAAATAATAATAAACAGCCAGTGTGTTTTTTACTTCAAAACAAATCGCCATAACAACTGTTTCCGGTAAACAGGAAGCAAGAAATAAATCACTTCCTGTTCAAAAGAAATTGCATGATCATTACTAATGATTAAAAAAATAGAAAAAAGACATAGTATATATGAAAATGTATTTTTTTGCATTTGCATTTGTGTATGTGTGTGTGTGTGTGTATACAAAAAGTGTGTGTAAGACTTAAAGTGTGCCAGGACCCTGATTTTAGGATGCCTGACTCTGAAGGTTAGGTGTGTGTGTCCCGGTCACGTGTTTAGGTCACGGATGCTGTGACCCTAAACTCCGCCTTCCTTCTACCCACTCTCCTCCAACACACACACACACACACACACACACATAATTTCACATTTAATTTCAGTAGCCACATCCACATACAATAAGACACTTGTTATTAGCCATCACTTACAAAACACACACACACACACACATGCACGTGCTTGCGCTTGCGCTTGTAAACACAGACAAGGAGCACCCTTTCTAAAAACATACCCCAACATCCACACACACACACACACACACACTACTCCCACCTGCTCCCACCTGGCAGGATCAAACAAGAGTGCACTTCCCACAAACTCTCCCTCAATCAATACTTTCAGCCTCTCCCACTCTACACCACACACACACACACACACACACACACACTGAGCAAACTCCCTCCAAAGAGCGTGAAAGACAGAAGCACCACACTGACCTTCCTTTCTTTCCTCTCCTTTCTTTCTTTCACGTCCACTCCTCACTTTTCCTCCAGGCTGCTGCTGCTGCTGCTGTGGAGCACTACCGGCTGAGTGTGTGCATGCGTATGTGTGTGTGTGCGTGTTCATGCATGTGTGTGTGTGTGTGTGCGTGTGTACTAACTGGAAAGCAAGAGAGAGAGAGAGAGAGAGAGAGAGAGAGAGATTTCACACCCAGGCTGCAGCCCTGCCTCCTGTCCTGACGGGGCTCGTGAATGCGAGCTGCTTATTTAGAGAGCCGGCGTGCGCTACCTGGCCGCTTAAAGCACGAGGCAACATCCAGAGTGCATAATTCCCCCCCTCACACACTCCCTCTCTCCCTCCTGTGTGCTTACACACACAGCCATACACACACACATACACTCCAACATTCACACACTCATACACACACTCGCAGTTGCTGCTGGTGCTTTCTCCCAGCTCTACAGACTGGCTTCTCGGAGGTCTCTAGACTTTAGAAAGACACACACCAACACCACACACACTCACACACACACACACACACACACGGGGATGGGATGGGATGGGACGCTCCATCCTGTCTCCTCGCCTACAAGAAATTCTCTTCACTACTGAGCACACAGACATGTTTATTAAACGTCCTTGCATTTTTATTCATGCTCTTATTCGTATTGTTATTTGGTATTAGTGCAGGCAAAAGCCATCCATCCATCCAGGATACAAGGGGACTGTGTGTGTGTGTGTGTGTGTGTGTGTGTGTGTGTGTGAGTGTCTGATAAAACTGTGTATTAGTCAAATTTATTATTTATCACCAAGCCAAATTCAAATCCCCCCCAGTCGCCTTCCTGCGGGTGGATTTGGGCCGAAAGAGGGGCGAGGAACAGGGTCTGGATTTTGGGAAGCCCTGAAGGGAGGTGAAAAGAATATATAAGATATTCATTTAATTTATTTATTTATTCAGACGGCCGCCTCACCTTATCAGCCGGGCTGTCGTTTAATGACATCAGCGGCAGCTTCTCCGAGCTGTCCGAAATCAGCCTGGCCCTCATTTTTCATCAAAATGACTTCAATTCACTCGGCTTCTCTCTCTCTTTCTCTCTTTCTCTCTCACTCTCTCTCCCCATCTCCAAAATGGCACAATTCACAATTCAAACCAATGGACTGGTTTTTACACTTTCATAACGGTCCAACCCGAACAAATTTCAGTGCTCCAACTAAACAAGTAAACTATTTTAAAAATGTAATGTAAGCATTAAAAAAAAAAAAATCAGAAATGATGTGTAACATCTGTTTATAGCTTTCTTACAGTATATCAAAATATCTCAGTCTATTCCAAAAATAAAACAGAAAAATCTATTTTGATTATTTCTTATCATTTTACGATTGATTATTTCAGTTGGTGTTGTTTTTAAAATAATAACAATTCTCAGCACTGGACTTAAAAAAAAAATCTAAATCGCCTTATATGAGTTAAACACAAAATCTCCACTTTGGCAAAAAGAAGTGAAATTCTACGAAAATTCAACAAAAACTAAAAAATTTACATTCTTAAAAAATTCATAAACATAATAAATCATAATAAATAAGTATATCCAGTCTCTATGTTATATATATATATATATATATATATATATATATATATATATATTACTTCATATATTGTAATGCTTCTCATTTGACACAAGTTGAAAGTCTGCTCTTGGTTTAAATATGAATATTCTGGTAGTTTTTGAGAA
>JAQMYJ010000007.1:26052084-26082257 GCA_030014305.1 Clarias laeviceps
TATATGAAAGTCTAATGTTTATCAGTACATTACAGAAAATAATGAACTTTATCACAATATGCTAATTTTTTGAGAAGCACCTGTATGTGTTTATAGTTTTTTCCCAAATGTGCCAAATGTGTGTAGATGTATGTACATTTAACTAATAATGATAATGGATGGCAAAATGGTGTAATAGTTAACAATGTGGCTGCACACCTCCAGAGTTAAGGGCTCGAGTCCATTGTATGTGGAGTTTGCATGCTGTCTCTGTGCTTGGTGGGTTTCCGCCGGGTACTCTGGTTTTCTCCCACTGTCCAATGACATGCAGATTAGGCTAATTGGCATTTACAGATTGCCCGAGTGTGTGCATAATTGTGCTTTGAGTTGGACTAGTCCCCAGTTCAAGGTGTTCCCTGCTTTGTGCCCCAAAGCCCCCTGGGATAGGCCCCAGGCCACCTGTAACCCTGTACAGGATAAACAGGATAAAGAATGAGTGAATGATTATTAATGATATTGAGATGATGATTTCTCTGTTTCTGCTGCCTGTGATATATACTACTGTATAAATTATATACAGTATATCTAATCTAATCTACTTTGGGTCACAGTCCTGCTTCAGGAGTGGCCTCCAGAAAAGTTGCATCTAATAGTAATAGTAAGATTTGTTTGTACATATATCATACTTCAAGCAACCTCTACAGTATTCCCCCCTATCTGAAAACAAATCAGAGGTACAAATCTTGCCCTGCTTAAGGTATTCACTTGTTTCATCAGGTTTTATGCCAAAAAGCAACAATAGAATTCAGACAACAGATGGCAAACATGATATAATATGCTGATGATCTATTTATAGTTTAAAAGCTCTTGTTGCTATGGATAGGTTTTTAAAACTTGTTTCTATGGTAGATATAGATTTATATACTGCAAGTGTCAGATTTACACTATGGCCTGCAAATATTCAGACAGTATCACTGTCAGGTTTCAGAACAACTAACGCATTTAAAATGAAATAAACAGTACACCGAAATGGTTTCTTGACTCAATTTCTTGTCTGGATCAATTAAAACCAAAATGGACCCTTGTCCTCACTATCGATTTTGTTGTTTATTCTACAGAAAAACATTATTGATTCCAGAGAAGACATATGAACTCATCAAGGAAAAGGAGAAGGAAAATGAAAAGAAGAATGTGTTCAATAGATTTGATTAATTGCCATTGGATGTGTAGCTCCTATTAAAGGGATTTATTAAGAAAAGATGGCAATGGCCTAAGTCTAGACACCTTCCCAGTTTATTCTAATCCCACCATTTACGCTGCTCTTCACACAATACTGCTTGTGCTGATGGGCAGAAATACATTCAGCACATGTGACAGAATTGTGATCTATTTTTAATTGAATTTGTGTCACATATATATATATATATATATATATATATATATATATATATATATAAAACAATGAAATATGGAAACATCATGGAAATGTTCTTTTGAGACCGTAATTATATGTATGCATAGAATATATCACTCTATAAAAACACAATTTATTATAATTAAAAAAAAAATAAAAAACTACATTTTTTAAAAAATAAAAAAAAAAATTCCTTCTGTTTGCACCATATAGGTTTAATCAGAGTTTATTTATTTATTCATTTATCTGCAACCAGGGCTAAGTTTTTATTTTTTATTTTTACTTTTTTATAAATACATTAAAAAAACTATTACTTGTAATAGAGAAGAAGAAAAAAAAGAAGAAGAAAAAGAAAGAAGAAAAGACACATTTTGTTTCACAAGCATAAATTGTTGTATTGCCTAAAGAAATATGCCTATTATATTAATTATTTAAATATTATTCACAATAATAGTTTAGCTCTGAATTATATTTTAATGCCTACTTTAGTTCTTAACTTTATAGAAGAAAAAAGGAACATAACTAATTTTTATTAAATATTCAACAAACCAGAACATTTTTTTTTTCTTTTTTTCACAAATGTTTCGTATAAATTAATAACCTTTTTATGGGCTAATCAAATATTCAACTGATTATTTAAACATGTGCAATAATATTTAATGGCACTTTTTATTCTTTTACTTTGTAATTACAGTTACAGGATCAGAGACCGTATGAAAAGAACTGGACAAACCCTCCATGATGCCTTTAAAGCTCAACAGTAGGATCTCTGGTCTTTCAGGAACTGACTCCTCCTAAACCCCAGTTAAACCCTAAATGGGCAAATGGGCAGAGTGAATGAAGCCTATGTACACACCTGCTATATGTACCTCAGATAGCTAGCTTAGCTTTAGTTTAGCTATAATGCTAAGGTGGCTAATGCTAATTTATATGCTAACATTATTCTTCATTTGATTGAACTCTGTCATCCATACCCTACACGTTGTTCTGTGTCAGCTCCTACTGTCCATTTCTAAAATTTCACTTACTGACAAAACTCAAGCACAGAATTCATAAACACTGTCTGTTAATATGGTTAATCTCACAGCAAACCATATTATTTCTAAAATACAAAGAATAAAGTATTTAGAAATGATAAAGAATAAGAAGGCTCTGCAAGGTCTACACAGCTGAAAAGTTAAGTTCACTGATTCCAGTTAGCTGGTTAGCTGAAGTGATGCGGAGTAGACAGCTAGCGGTTTCACAATTGCAATGTGTGAAACAAATCTAGCTATGGAGACCAAAATCTTTTTTTTTTTTTTTTTCTTTGTACCAGGCTGAAAACTTGTTTTTTTTCTGTTGTAAAGTTGGACGTTTTAACATGGGGCTCTCTGGAGATTGACACACGTTTGATGCCAAATGTCCTAGTGGTCACTTATATAACTGCATGTTTTGCAATTCCACATTGGACTCATTTTTCAGAACCAGAGGTACATCATACACCCACTATCCAGTTTAAGAGCAACACATGAACACCTTCTCACTTTTACAGTCATCTAATCAGCCAATAATGTGGCAGCAGCAGAATGCATAAAAGAATGCAGACTCCGGCCAGGAGCTTGAGTTTATGATCACATCAAACATCAGAATGAAATAGTGATCTCTGTGAATTTAGCTGTGGCATGGTTATTGGTCCCAGATGGAATGGTTTGAGAATTTCAGAAACTGCTGCTCTCCTGGGATTTTTACACTCAGCAGAGTTTACACATGATGAAGAGGGAGGGAAAAAAAAGCTTCCTGACGTGAAAGACCTGACCCACCTTGTTGAATATAGAGCTCAAAGGAGAACGACCGGATTAGTCTGAGCTGACATAAATACAATAGGTGACCTCAACATTTACTCTTTACAACAGTGATGAACAGAAAAGCACCACAGAATGCACAACACATTGAGGTGGGTGGATGGACAAGAACAGGAAATGACCACATCAGGTTATACATTAAGAGAATCATGAACAGGAATCTGTGGCATCATGGGTACAGACCCAGACTAGACAGGTGAAGATAATAAACCAAATATGGCCTGGTCTGGTTCACTGGATTTCCAGTCTTATGTTGTCCGGTTTGGGTGAAACCCGTTTACCATGAATCGTGTTGTTAGAGCTCTAGGAGAGGAACCTGATACGTTCTACACCTGATGTTCTGAAGCACTTTTGTGATGACTGTAAGTTTTAAATGTCATTATATTGAAGTTATTGATTCAGAGTTTGAACAATCAATAAAAAGCTTAATAATGAATATCCAAAGATGATGATGATGATGTGTTGTGTTGTGATTTTAACAACTTTATCAAACAACTAAAGACCTTTTCTACAATAATTTCTTCTTTTCACCTGTCCTTGCAGCTTTAAAAAATATTTTCTACTGAAATCAAGTCCTGCGCTCAAGTTAAATAAGATGCATCTCAACTTTCAATGAAAAAATATTTCTCTAAAATCGACTTTCTCCATTTTCTCTTTCACATAGTCCTTTATACTTTATATATATTTTTTAATAAGGGAGTAAAATCTCTTTCCTGTTGTTATAGTGTACATAAAAAAAAAAAAACTCTGCTCTATGTTAGTGTGTAACATCATTCCTGGTGGTTTAGAGCTTATCATTGGTATGAAATCTAATTGGAAAATTATTCCTGTGACAAAAGACGCAGTGCGCTCGCTCAATTTATCCGGATGAAGGACGTCTGAACAGATCCCGGCGCTTAATCAGAAAAATTTGAAGTGAAATGAGAAATGTCATGAGAAAAAAAAAAAACTTATATGTTTTAAAAAATGCAGTTGTAATATTTCAATCTACTTCTATTATAGATAAAGTCATAATTAGAGATGGCACTGATCTGGGTCTAAGGATGGAATTGGGTCGAAGTACGCAGAAAAATCACTGGATTGGATATTGGAAGAAGAAAATTAAGAATGGCTTCAATCTGATTGAAAAGATTTGGAATTTTTATTTTACAAATGTAAACAACCTTAATTTTTTTCAAAATGTATTTTAATTTTGCTATTATTTATCTTATTCTCATTTATTATATTTATAATTTTGTGCTGTATTCTATTTGTTATATAAGTGACTTTTGTATGAAAGTGTTTACCTGATTTCTTTTTCATTAATAAAGTTGTTCCTGTTTCTTTCTTTCAAGTAATTAGTTAAGAAGATTTTTCTTCGATAAAATCGATATTGAATCAGCAAAGAAAGAGTCATGTATTGCTGTCTCTAGTAACAAGACAAACATTTAGACTTATGAGAACATGAAAGTTAAGCTAGCATAAAATATGCTAAAACAGAACAAAACAAAACAAAATAAAGCACTAGATTTCTCAACATATTCATGATAACCATCATAACAGGGAAATATGGTTCTTTTTATGCATCATTTCCTAATTTATGACTTCACATTAAGGCTTCAAGATGAAGGACATGCTGTTAATGAGTAAAGTAAGAATGTTAACTGATGGGCTGATGGGAATTTTTCCAGCTTGTGAACATGCAGTAAGCACGGAGCGAGCATGTGTGCACCGGCCTTGACCTTTCTCCAGACAGAGAACCCTGACACTGGGGCCATAGGTCAAGTCCGGCCAGGTCACGGTGATCCTCCACTCCTCCTCATACAAATGCAGAAAAGAGCATCTGCTCTCCGTGTGCTCCTCATCTCCAGGGCTTTAACACACACATACACACGCACGCACACACACACGCACACACACACACACACACACACAATAAGATGTCCTAACTGAAGCAGAAACACACAAAGTCAAGGTCATGTCTCACTGCTTCCTCCGGCACATTGTACATTTCTCTAATATATCTCAAAAATGTATTTCAATCATACATAACCCAATACCATTAACAATAAATAAAACAAAGCACAGTAGTGTAGAAATATAATAAAGTCAATCCTAAGGGGGGAAAAAAATCAAAGTTGCTTTATGCTTAAACATTTCTAACTCCAAAAAGCAATAATTTCCTTTATTTTTGCTATTTGTTACAGAATCCAATATTAAAGCCACCTTTTTATTTTCAATTTATTGAATCTTTTTAATTGGGTATCAACCCAAGATTAAAACTGTTAAATTAAGAGTCTTTCAATGTTTTAGCATGATTTTTATGCTGAAAATGGAAATGATTTTCCTTACATTTCTATAAAAGCAAAAACAACAAAGTTATCTTCAGTGGAAGTTGATAGACATTGTTCAATTACACGACTTCAAAGTCAAACCAGTAAAAATGTTTGTATTAGGCGGACAAAAAAATAAATAAATAAAAGAATGAAAAAAATCATCAATTCATTCAATCTAAGAAAACTCTTACAAGTAGTTCCAGTTATACACTTTCCTGAAGGGTTGGTCCTCACCATACACCACCAGAGCCTCTCAGTACAGATAATCGTTGTTTAATGTTTCCTTGAGATAATTACACACTTGACGTTATACGAAAATGCTTCATCGGGGTGGTGTGATGTTGCACTACGTTCAAGCGGACTGCCGCTCCGTCCTCTCTCCACACAGGCCAAAGTGAATTATTTTCATACCGTATAACCACATAATCCGGAGTGAGTTACTGCGCTTATACTACAGCCATTTGACAATGATTAGAGAGTTTAATAGTTTAATGTACGAAACATCAAGCAGTTCCTGTTCTCACAACTTCAATAAAGCCATTCCCTCACTTATCGCCTCTTTCTCTCTCTCTCTCTCAGAGCTGAAGCCAATTTTAGCAAAACTTCACGAAGAACCATAACTGTTACAAAGTCGCGTTATTTATTTCCAAATAAATTCTATTGGTTTTTGGTTAGTTTGAGAAAAAAGTCCATTAAAAACCTTTTTTTTAATGGAAAAAAAGGTTTATTTATTTATTTATTTTCTTTTTTTTGTCAGGTTAGTTACTTAACTTTGAGTTTAGTTAGAGTTTTTTTATTTTATTATTATTATGTTGTCCTAGTTGGTTTTTGAAGCATAATAACTTTGGTCATGATAATAATAATAATAATAATAATAATAATAATAAAAAATAATAAAAAAAGAGTTTAAACTCATGTCACAGTTTAATGTCTCCAGTGTCAGAGCTTTAGTTACATTGAGGTGATGCTGTAAAGTTTTTCAAAAAGTTTTTGTTTTAACCTTATACAAGCTGTATTCTTTTAAGCAAAAGTCTCTTAACTAAAGTTCTAGGAACTTCATAGCGGTAGCTTAAACCAAACCATTACTGATTATTTTCCTATAACAGGACACCATGCAGTGCTTTATTCCTTTCTTATAGGAGACGTTCACACTGAATTATGTGTTATGAATTATATAGATGGACG
Source organism: Clarias laeviceps (assembly GCA_030014305.1). Lineage (NCBI taxonomy): Eukaryota > Metazoa > Chordata > Actinopteri > Siluriformes > Clariidae > Clarias > Clarias laeviceps. The sequence goes on from JAQMYJ010000007.1 coordinate 26,058,819, forward strand.
TCAGGATTGTAATATAGAGGTATATTACTGTCTGTCTGTCTCTCCCTCTCTCTCTTTATCTATCTGTGCATGCAACATTTCCCTCCGTCTAATGTGGTGGTGATGTGGCCTGATGTGAGACTGCTGGGGGCAGGACTGCATAGGTGTGTGCCCATAAATGTCATCAATCTCCCAGCATGCTCCATCTGTGTCATCTGAAAGACATTTAAGCCAGCTGCATGTACCATTAAAGAAAGATAGAAAGTGGTCCCCGCCTCTGTCCACATTTCACGTCTCATAGGGTGTGTGTGTGTGTGTGTGTGTGTGTGAGAGAGAGAGAGGCGAGGGCGACGATTCACTCACAGAAGGGACACACTTCTCGTATTCACTCTGTTGTTTTCATCTAGGTAATGTACTGAGTAGAAAGTTCCACGTTTATAGCCTAAATATCATTTCGTTTGACTGAGCTGAATTTTGTATTTTTGAGTGGTGAAAAAAATAAAAAAAATATTCAGGTTAAAGGAATCCTCAACAACACAATAATATCAAAAAAAAAAATTCCAGTTGTAAATTAGGTGCCTGATCATCGAGTGATAGAGACAAACATCTTTGGAAAGCGTTTACTTGTTCCTTCATCTTTGGCAAAGAAATCTGTTTTCACTCTTCCTTTCATTTAAAAACGGTTGTAAGAAGAAGAAAAAAAAGCAGGTGACTAAAATATTGTTTTTAAAATCAAAGGCAAAACATTCCGGTCATTTTCCAGAAAGTTAAAATAATTTGTTAGTGAATGATTTTAATAAAGTCAAAGTAAAATGAAACGCGTTACTGTTTCCTCACCAAAAATCTAATAAAGGAAAGTTTTATTTCTTTTATACTACAGCAACTTGCCAACAATTAAGTTTTTTTTGTGACATTTAATGCAAAAGTTCTTTCCTAATCTATTAAGTTACATCAGCTTTAAACAGTCGCAACACTGTAGACTTCTCTGTTAGAAAGCGCTGAAACTGGAGATTCCTTCTATAAACGTTAAACAAAATTTTTCTCGAAAGCAACAATTCTTTAAGCTGCTCATTATTCACACGATACTAATAACGAATCAACCTTCCGACCAATCAGAATCCAGGTTTCTCTACAGAGTCTACATGCGCTAGAGGTTTAAGAGTTCTTGTCGAACATTTCACAAACACAATAATCAGCTAGTTATCTAGGACAGAAAAAAAGAAAGCATGAGAGAAAAAGAAGGGACAGAGACAGAGGGGGGGGAGTGAAAGAGAGTGAGAAAAGCGATCTAGTCTCCCACTGCGCTCTCACTTTAGGACCTCTAATAGACAGAGTCCTTCTCATTCCCCTTCAATTCTCACCTAAAAGAGCGAGTCACTCTCCCAGGCCTTAATTATGTACTCACAGATCACTGTTTAAACCTAACCTTCGTCTGGTATCTCTCACCCAGTAACAGAGAGTGAGAGAGAGAGGAAAAGAGGAAGAGATGAAGAGCTCTACTTTGTTCGCAACCGTGTAGGCCCGAAACGAGGCGGTGGCGCAGAGGGGGAGGTGCCGCTATGGATATATCACGTATATATGGGAAGCCGAGGCAGAGCTTTAAGGACGGAGCTGCTAGGTCAGCATCACGCAAACTGGAAATGCGAGCCGACAGACTACATGTGGGATTATGGATCTCGCCTTGTATGTAACCGAGCAAGGTCTATTGAGCTAAATTGAATTATTTTAGCGCACCGCAAGCCTCTAAAGCGTCTCCTACTCTCCTTTTATAGATCCTTCTCTCACATGAATCAGGAAATAACATACAGGACAGGTTCGTCTTTTAATGTGCAAAGCACCGCAACGAACCGATAATTACGTTCCTCTAACTTAACGTACTTACATGACGAACGTTAGCATGCTAAAATCACAATTGACTTTTTTTTTTTTTTTTTTTCATGCCATGCACTCATTTATTAGACATGAAATTACTTGGGAAAAATGTTATTCTGGAGAATAGTGCATTATTTTTTGTTTTTACTGCAAACCTCAAAGAGTCAAATCATTTCCTAAACAAACACCATTTTATATAATGAAAGTGTTCCAGAAATTAGGGGTAGTCAAAGCGATTCAATTAAATTCTTTTCAGTTTTTATGTGGTTCACTTTGTTAATACTGATTTTATGATACATTATGTTATATGTTATAATACAGGTTGTTAAGGTAACACAGATTTTGGTGGTATTATTGTTATTATTTATATATTTATTTTTATTATATATTAAGCAGCTAATTTGGTTGTTTTCTATCCTTTAAATCTTTTTTTTTATTTTTTTTTTACAGCTTTTCATTACCTTTTTAATGTGTTTATTTTTATTGACACTTTAAAAAAATATTAACATATCATCTATTTTATATAATTTTAAAATCTGTTCTTAGGTATTGCGTTGCAGATGTGTTGTTAACGAGAACCTGTAAATTTACCCTATATATCTTTTTCATGAAACTACAAGAAATGTCTTAAAATATCTTCATATGACCTGTTTTGTGGTTTTTCACGGGGGAAAAAAACACAATATTATATAATTGAAAAAAAACTTAAAACCATTTTGTTGTTGCTGTTGGGTTGTTGATTGTTTGTTTGTTTTTAGTGCAGGTGCAGTGCTATGAGAATAAGAAATGTGGCATAATGCACACCTCACACCTCAGACATCTAACTCATTCCTTGTTCACATTTAGCTGTTCTCTGCAGAACCGATGTGAAGACTGAGAGTTGGCAGGGGGAGGAATTACGGAGGTGCACACATTCGGCCGAGTCACGTGACCGCCCTGGGTGCAGCGAGGGGGTGGAGAAGCAGTGCGCCTCCATTTTGTGTGAGTACCTGTCTCATTTGTTTACCTGCAAATCACTCTCTGTGGACATTCTGACATTTTTCATATTTTCACACACACACACACATATATATATATATATATAAATAAAGGTGAGGTGGTGGAAGTGAATGAGTGAGCGAGCGAGCGAGTGAGTGAATGCATGCGTGAGTTGAGCCGGGTCTGAGATCTGGAGAACTGAAATGCGATGGAGGGTTGATGGATAGCAGCATGGTCCGGAGCGAGGAAGAGGAGAGGGAATCAGGAGAGATCAGTAGCCAGCAGGCTCAGCTACTCTACATCCCCTTCTTCCCTCTTCACTCCTCCCTCCTTCATCTTTCCTTCACTATTCCTATTTCATCTGGCCCTCCCTTAAGCCGGGGCTGTATTTCAGACCTCTTTCCTTTCTGGCCTCTCTCTCTCTCTCTCTCTCTCTCTCTCTCTCTCTCTCTTCCCGCGAGGGTGGACGTGCGAGCCGCATATGGTGCGCTGAAATTGCTGTCTGCAAGAGCATGCTTCTGCCTGTCCAGACTTCATCAGTGGGATTAAAGAAAGGAGAGTAGAAAAAAAGAAAACTTTAATGACAGTGGGCCAAGGTTTTTTTTTTCTTCCCTTTTGCCTTTCTCTCTCTCTCTTTCTCTCTGTCTGTCTGTAGGTGTTTCTCTCCCTCTGTCTCTCCATCACCTTTTCCTCATGCTCAGTCCTAACATGAGATGAAAGCAAGGCTTCGGAAATGCGTTGGTCTCGAACTGGTTTAAATTCCAAACCTTTGAGTTGAGTTCATTAGATAATAAAAACACACATTCTCTTATTGATAGTCAATCATTTAAAGGAAATAGAAATTTCATAATTTTTTTTTTTTTACACTTGTCCTATTTTGCTAAATTACTAAATATTAAAATAAACAAAAAATATTTACTGTTCTTTTTTCTTTTTCTTAATTCATACAAAAAATGCATACATATTTTGCTACTAATTAAGATGTTTATACTTCAATGCATGATGCATAAAAATATATGTCAAAAAAAAATAAATATATATATATATATATATATATATATATATATATAATAAAAATAATATAAAAAAGCATTCTTAAAATATCATACAAAACATTAGATAAAACCAATAAAACATAAACTTTTACTTTAATATAAATATGTTGTGCTTGGTAGGAAGTTTGGACTTTCTCAGATGACTAAACATGATCCATAAAAAGCCCTGCTTATACGTTTTTTTTTTTCTTTTCTTAAACCTTTATTACAAGATGATTTCCTTCAGAAAAGCCTAAATGCACAAACTCTATTAAACTCCTCTAAAGCACCCCTCACTGTGATGGAGATTGAAAGGACAACTCGGACACAAACCCCTTGATGAGGATAAATAAATGATTCTGTGTGCTTTCATCTTATCCCCTTTCTAGGGCTGATCAAGGGACGGGGTCATTACGGACGTCGCGTGCGCTGTTATTATGAGCCACGCAGTTATTGCAGTCATCACTGTAATTGGCCTCAAATGGACACGCTACTCCGAGCAGACGATATTTATCCTTTTATCTTTAGAGGTGCTGTTCATCAACTCAGCACTAAATTAGAAATAAAGCGTTATAATGTGTTTCATTATAGAACAGTACGCAGGCTGGATGTTTTGAAGTCAAATGAACAAACGAATGATAGAAAGAAATAGTCTGAAAATATGAATATAGTGCTACAAATTCTGGAAACTTGTCCTGATAGATTATTGCTTTACTGCACAGGTTGGTTTATACTGCACACGAGCATTCGCACACAAACAGCTATAATAAAAAATAAAAAAAAAAATACAAATAGAAAGTTGACAATACTGGACAGCACACACAACCGTGTCAGAGCAGTGCTCCATTCCCAGCTCCAGCCAAATCAACAGAAATAAATAGAGTTTTATTCTGGGATTTGCCAAAGCACCAGTCTCACTTGCTCCTACATTTGAGACAGAGAGAGGGGGGGAAAAAAATGCAATCTTGACATCTTTCCCCGGCAGCAGATAATATTTGCTGTTTTCTTTTGTTCCAGATTTTTTTTCCTAAGCCCAAGACACTTGAAATTTAAACCCGGTTCAAGAAATATCATTTGCCACAGGGCGAGGTAAATCTCTCGGCGAGCGCTTTCAAAGGGTTGGCCTGGATTTGTTTACTATTTATCTTATTTAAAAGCGAGGTTCGGTTTTACTTTTCAAAGAGCGAGCTCGGCTGCCGTGATCCTGCGGGTCAACACGAAGATGAATGCCCCTTTTTTCTCCATTTGAAGAGAAAAAAGCAAAATAATAAGGGGATCATTACAGAAAGAAGCCGAACGCACCTCCGGCCCTCTCTGATCAGCAGCTACAGATGCCGAGAGGGAGCACATGCTCCACAACGTCCGCATGCTCTATAATGTCTACATGCATCCACATGCACTGTAACCTTCTTGACGTACACATGAACTATGAAATCGATATGCGTTATATCGTTTACATGCATGTCACCGTGTACATTGCACTATAACATTTATAATCTGCATGTGCATGACCAACCTCCGGATGCATTACGACATGCACGTAGACTATAATGTCCCTATTTTTATGCACAACATTGTACACAAACACTATTTATAATCTGCACATGCACTACACTACAACCTACACACACATGAACTACAGCGTCCACGTAGACTATGATGTGTACATGCATTTCGCAGATATTATTCCCTGAACCATTTATAATCTTTACATGTAGGACAACCTCCAAATGCACTACAACAGTTATGATGGCAACATGCACTACAATTGTGTATCAACAGACAATTGTGCATATGTACTAAAACAGGCACTTTGATGTGAGCATGTGCTATAATGCACAACAATGTCCACGTACACCACAGCATGTAATCCATGCGTATACAGACTACAACATCAACATGATCCACAATGTTTATGTCCATATAAACATAAAGTACAACATCAACATGTCCATGTGCACATGCACTACAACATATATGACTTAAAATGTCCATGTCTACATTCACTAGCATTAGCATGACATACAACACCCACATGCCCATGCCTTATTCACAATATGAACTACAATGTGCTCCTTAAGCACTACGAAATGCAAATGCGCTTTAATGTCTATCAGCTCTATGAGGTCGCTTTCCAGAAAATTTAAATAAAGTAAAAGTTATTTAAAATGAGTTACTGTTTCCTCGCCAAAAATATTATTATTTTTCTCTAAAACATGTCTTAAAGTGCTTTATTCCTTCCCAAATATATATATATATATTTTTTATTTACTTATTTATTTAGAGTGACAATAAATGCACAAGTTTTACTTTGTAATTTGTTATGATGCAGCAGCTTTACACAGTCACAAAACTGTTAAATCCTCTGTTATTAAGCGTTGAAACTGGAGACTCCTTCCTTAAATGTTGAACTAACATTTTCCGAAACACAAACGATTCATCAAGCTGTTCATTATTCACACTATACGAGTCTCTGTTAAGGAGCAACAAAACATTCTGTATTAAAATAGTGATTTATGCGATAATGCACTATGATGTCTATAAGCTCTACAACATTTAATGACTTCCACATGAGCACCTGCACTGTACAGTGTTTATGACATGCACATGAACTACCAAACAGCAATATCCAAGACATCTCTATGTACTATAATGTCCAAATGTACTATAATGATCTATAGTTTTTAATAAAACATCTAACACAAGTGTACACATATAATGTAAACTACAGTGTACAATAGTGACATGACTATTTATAATATAATATAATATAATAAGCTGTATTCAAATGGCTCATGAAAAAGAAATAATCACGTCATCATCTTTTTTTTTTTTTAGTAATATACAGTATAATCACGCATGAATAAATTGTTATTTATGTCAGAAAATCAGGTGTAAGAAATTGAAATATTCAAATAATAATATACAGTACATGATAAGAAAGAAACATGATGCCATAACATGGGAGGTGTTTACAAATGTCACCATGTGTAACTTTCAGTTGTTATTCAAATTCTTATGTAATATGCACATATTTTTCACTATGGCTCTTATTTATTTATTTATTTTTCAGAATACAAGCAACACAGATAGTAGCCTTCTTTTTATATAATTCTTTTATGAAACATTTTTCACAAATGAAACACAATGCCGTGCATCAGTTATATTATAATCCTAAGTATAAGGACGCGACCCAGGGCAAGAGAGAGATGACAAGATGGCAACAGTTCCAGCTAGAAAGAAGGACTGTGTCTTTTATTATTATTATATATATATTTTTTTGCTGTTTTTCAGCAAAAAAAAACACAAAAACAAAAAAAAACACAACCACACACATACAGACAGAGACATGCAGGTGGGGAGGTGGTGTGTTTTAGGTTAAAGCAGGGTGTGTGAAACCTCCAGCCTGCTGACCCTCACTCAGGCTGTGTTCACACGCCGGGTCAGTGGCACTCCAGTCGGTTTAAATGGCCGTGTTCTCGGCTTACACCAGGGAGGAAAGTGCCGCGCCCCGGAGGAGATCCTCCATTAAGAGAGCCTGCAGCTAGACGATGCCTGAGGGTGAGAGCCACAATGACCCAGTGGAGGAGGGCCACGATCTCTCTCTCTCTCTCTCTCACACACACACAAATAGCACACCAGACTAGACTAGAGACAGAGTCTCAGTCACACACAGCTGACCAGTGCACATCCCACGGCTCACACACTGTGCCTTCTTCATCACAGTCATGGCACTACACACTACACTGTACCATACATACACTCACACAAACGCACACACACACATACACTTGTTATTTTTTTACGACTGTATGTGGGCTGCATTTGGGATAAAGTCCAGCCGTGAGTGAACCAAAAATAGAATTCATGATAACAACAGAACTCAGAGACACAAAAATAAAAATATATATATAATAATAATAATAATAATAATAATAATAATAATACATTACATTTTTTTTCTTCTTTTAATACAATTAATTGTTCCTTTTATACACCGCCACAAATAAACTTACATCAGAATCATCACCCTAACGTTCTATCGTTCCCTAAATACTCCTTTTATGTCATTTTTCGCAAAGCAACCTTTCCGAATACAGCCTCCCGTTACCACGACAACCGCCGTCTATCCTAAGCTAGCTAGCTAGGTGAACTGACTCAGAGGTTCTGCCAGCTAAAATCGATGTCATGTTGATGGTGATGGAACGCATCCTGCCAGCACTCAGTTTTTCCAGAGATGGAACGATATGTGATGTTTAGAAAATTTCACCTCCCACGTGCACAAGTGCGTTTGAGTTCAAGTTGATTTACGTCTGAGGCACATCGTTAGGGGGTAAAGAGGAAGAATCGTGATTTTTAGGATGATGAATATGGAAAGCGATTCGAGCGGCTCAGATGTATATATTCTGATGTTAAAAACGCAGTCCTGGGAGTTACTGGCATGTCTCTTTTTTTAAGCGATGCCAGTTTTTTTTTTTTAAACACATCTCTGTCTTTTGTGTCTCACTGAGATCGCTTTCGGCTGATAAGGGGGTCCCCGGAGCGCTTCTACTTATGCACCAAGTCCCTCCCAGGCTCTTAAAGTTAATGCTCACGGTTTGACTATCAGATCAATACTTGTAAATGACTTCATCACACCGAAGAGGCGACTTTCCAGCTAGAATCAGTGGCACAATTACTCCTGACGGAGCGCTCCTGGGGGAACCCCTGCTTTTATTTTATTTTATTTATTTATTTTTGGGAAGGACAATGGAGGAGGTTAATTGAGGACATGAACATAGGTCTACTGTTTCATGGCTGTGGTGATGTTTAGCCCTTTGACCTTACTTGCGAAATGCTTGTCAAAGGTTTATACATAATGAATTTGATTTATTTCTAATTTGATGAATTTAACTAATAAATGCATCATAAGTTGTGATAAACTATCGAACCACGGAACAATCCACGAATTCTGATTGTTCAGAAGGTGTGCACTGTGTTGGTACAGAATAAACACGTAGCTCAGGCTGTTACTTGAATAACAAGTTTATATCAACTTGCTCATTGTAATATGTTAAAACAGTAAAACAACTGAAAAGAGACTCAGAAAACATGGTGTTGATTAAGTAGAAAAAAATGTACTGTATATTGGTGGCGTTCTTCGTGTCATGAAAGTTTATGGATGGAGACTCGGGTATCGGTGCTTCGTAACAGTTACTGTGCCTTGCAAAGTTTCTCTGTCTTCAAGACAAAGAAGTAAACGCTAAGAGAAAAGGAGAAGAAGAGAAAACTACATGAACTACTGTAAGTTACATAACATTCAATTTAAAATGTAATCTATAACCCTTAAAACTTCTTATGAAGAATAAATATAAATATAATATAAAGATGAACATAATCACTCCATACTTCAGACAGTATGTAATATACAATACAATAATAATCAAGTGCCACATGACACCACTTTTGGCTTATTTTTTGTGTAACTGCATCTCCGGAGTGTGTTACTTCTCAATGGCATCATTAGGGACATGTTTGGACCACATCGGGTAACACGGTATAACTCGATAAACTCTGTCTGTGAAGTTTTTCTGCACTAAAATTTAAAACACCCCTTTAGCAAGTTTTAAAAAATCTAATCTATTTTTAATAAGCCCAGTTGACAATATCAGTATATCTGCTAAAACTTAATGCTTATTTACTTTTTGGACTTTGGTCAGCATTTCTTTTTATTCCAATTACAATGGTGCAATGTTGATCGTCTGCACGCGCTACAATGGCGGTCTGTCTCAATTCCTTGGTGTTTTAGTTATAATATTGTGGCATTTGTCAAAATAATTTTTTATAATAATATATCAATTAAATAAAAAAGAAAACACATACACATATATAAACATAAATATGCTTCTTTCCATTTACTAACACAATGTTTGATTGTCAAAATGTTGGAACACTGCGAATGGCATTTGATCATTTTTAAAAGTTAGAATCACTTTTATAAAATGATGTCGGACCAGAACATATGACCCTGACACCGTGTTGTACAGGTATGTGCCACTCTGAGATTGAGAATCTAAAGACATAAATGATGTAAATAATAGATAGATCGAGGATTCTGCTGTTTTGAGATTATATTTGCGACATTGTTTTTTGGTCCAGGTTTCAAAAAGAACGTTGGTCCGATTTTGTGTTTCACTTGGGGCACTAGGCAGGGTACAGCCTGTATAGGGTGCCAGTCCATCACAGAGCACACAAGAACACACACTCACTCACACAATAGAGGGAATTTAGAAGCACCAAAGACTTTGGACTGTGGGAGGAAAAATGGAGTACCTGGAAGAAACCAACCAAGAACATGCAACTCCAAAGCACACACACACACACACACACACACACAGACCCGAGGCAAGAATCGAACGCTCCACCATGTAGGTGCGAAGACGCAGTGGTAACCACTACTTCACCTTAACATTAGGACAAAAATCATTACTAAGTATTCTGTATGGTCTGGTACAGGAGGAGGTCCATGTTAAGGCGGGGCGGGGGATGTTGGGGTGGGAGGGGTGGGTTCTCAGGTACCACACTGAGTGAAATCACATTGTTATCCCATTGTTACACTTTTTTTTTTGTTTTTAAGTGTAATGTTCTTGACTTTTAGATAAAGTTAAATTTGGAATTAGTTTTATACCTTAGGTTTGGTTTTCAAGCTAATGACGTAATGACAATAAGCAGACTCTTATTGTCTACACAAAATGTCTTCTAATTCTCTATTATTGAAGCCCTTTCACTTTTATAATTTGTGTAACAAACAGTGGTGTATTTCTGAAGTGACATTGTTATTGAATATCACAATATCAACAATATAAAGTGTAAAGAAGAAAAAAAATCATGACAGAAATGATTTTCTTCTTTTTCTCCTTGAGATCATCAAAAAATGGCTGATGAAGATTTCCAAATATTCCATGATGTATAGTTTGAGGGGTTTTGTGAACCATCAGTTTCACTGATTATATTTAAGGTAAAGTTTTCATAAAGTGATCATTAATGTAAAGTGAAAGTTAAATAAACTGTTTTCTAAGTATGTTTTATTTATGTTTTTGGTCACCATGATCTGACATTTAGCGAATGATGCTCCTCTAAATAAAAGAAAATAAAGCGTTTGCACGCAATAACCCTAGGACATCTCGCATCTTTCCTTCTCTCATCCAGAGCCTCGCACATGATTGAACTCATACACTCGACATGTCAAAGCTCGTCCTGACGGCGTGTTTTTGAGCGAACGTTACACAGCCTCCCGTGTCGTTCACGGGGTGCCTTCAGGACACCCCCTCAAACCCAATGGCACCCCGAGAGGAGGTGTGTAATGAGTGTCGGCAGAGGGCTGCTTAATAACGGCTGAAGAGACGCATTCGTGTCGGTGGTGTTGCTTCCCAAGCTGAGAGTTGACAAGATTTCACCCCCTCAGCCTCGGGCCAGGATTAGCAAGAGAGAGAGAGAGAGAGAGCGAGAGAGAGAGAGAGAGAGAGAGAGAGAGAGCGTCTGGCATTACAAAGACAGCGGTAATGCAAAATCATTTTCATATTAACCTCGCCTCCCTAGCCTCGGCCCAACAGTGGACAGGCCTGCGCTCAAATTATCCTCAATTACAGAGCGAAGGCCAGGCAAGGGGACGGCTCCTAACCTTCACCATCTGTTAGGTTCAAAACTGCAGAGGCCACTAGGCCCCGCCTGTCTCCTGCCTCTTTCTGACCTCTTAGAGACAGACCCTGCGCCTCCCCACCACCACACACCCACCCCTCCCCTAAACACACACAGTGTGGATTATGATTCATACATTTATGTATATCAGTCCTAATTATACACCTTCAAATAATCATAAATCGTGTGTCTTAAACACAAATGCTGCATTTTACTATCTGTAATGTAATTCTCAAATATTTATTTACTTACTTTCACTTATAATTACTTTCTGTTAATTCATGTATTTATTAATCTAGTAAATAAAAAAATAAAAGACAATTAAAAATAACATCCAAAGGTAATTACTATATAAAGCAGTTTATTGTTTAAGTCATTATTTGCTTCAACAGGATTCATACTGTATGTCTACTAGGTTTTGTTGTAGTAACAGTAGTAGCTGTTGTTTGTTTAATCAGTAACACATTTGATGTGTCTACTAGGTTTTATTGTTGTTTTGTTTTTTTACCAGTTTTGATCTGGCCAGCATGTATTTGTTGTTAAAAATGATCATGTCTGCTAGGTTTTATCATTATTTTTGTTATCTAATTGATTGTTAAACAGGATTTACTAAGTTGCTGCTGTTATTGGTGCTGTGTTTTGATGCATTGTTTGTTTTAAAAGGTCTGATGCTTTATTTTTGTTGATGTGGATCTGTTTGTCTTTTAATCCATTGTTTTTTTAAAGGTGGTTTGATAAGTGTGCAAAGTTTTTTTGTTGTTATTGTCATAGGTTTTGTTTTTATTGTTAGTTTTGTTGATTGTATTAACAAGACTAATATGTCTAATTGGTTTGTTATTGTTATTGTTTTTTAATCCATCTTTTAACAGGTTTAATATGTCTTTCTGGATCTTTTGTAATTGTTGTTGCTATCTTCTTTTAACTTATTGTGTTTTTTGGCAGTTTTGGCAGTATGTTTGAGTAATTTTAATTATATGTTATCATTCTTTTTTCATATTTCATTATTGTGGTTTTAGATTATTTAAAAAATCTACAGGTTTAGTATGTCCAGCATGTTTAAGTATTTTTTCCCTCTTCTCCTTGTTTTGTACCCATTTCAGCTTAACAGGTTTGGTACGGCCAGTATGTTCTTGTCTACCATCTACGAAAGACACTCTTGAGGCTCTCTCTGTTTTTACGAGTGATCTGGCCAGACCTGACGGCTCTGAAATAACTTTTAATAAGTCCGATAAATAATATATGGAGTGTATGCTAAAGCCAAGCCATGAGGTACAGGAGGTACAGGGCCCAGGGAAACAGACAGCACTCTAGTGCCTAAAAAGCATGCATCAGTGTCTCTCTCTCTCTCTCACTCTCTCTCTCTCTCACACACACACACACACACACACACACCAGACATGGTGCTTGTAGGTCAGGGGTTGTGGACTTGACCTTGGTAGCCCCAGGAGAGTGCTGTATTTTATTTTAGTTATTTTTTTATTTTTCATAGCAGATTATTCAGAAGGCCTGTCATCCTCATTCATTATCCTTCAGTGCACACACACACACACACACACACACACACCTCAACACTCCTGCACTCACTGACATACATTCAGACATCAACACTCAATTCTGTTTACACCGTTAAAATTCCTGAATCAATATTGCACAATGACATAAGTGTCTGTTTTAAACAGGCTGCTTTCACATCCTGGTTATATCCATGATTTCTGAACTTTCAGCTGGATTTTTTTTATTTTTATTGAAGAACAGGAGGTAAAATATTTAGCAGAATAATATCATGAAAATGTGATATTTATAAAATTGTATATAGTTTGAAATATAATTTAAATATTTTGATTAATTTTATGTACATCAAAACTTAGCACAAAACAAAAAGCAAGCAAACAAGCAAACAAACAAATGAAGAAAAACAAAGAGACAAACGATTATTATGTGATATTTGAATCCAGAGTCTTTAGGGCAATATTTTAGACAAACAGTAGTTTTAATAATGTACATTGCCATAAGGATAAAGTGTTTTGGTCTTAAAGACAGCTTGTATCAATCAATCAATCAATCAATCAATCAAAGAACAGACAAATTATGTAAAAATGATTGAATGAATTAATAGTAATTTGTGCTTTGCTAGTTCTGATCACTTTTCACAATATTTAACACAAAATTTGTAATTTACAAAATATTAGACGAATCGATATAGAATGTAAATACAAATTTGTGAGTTTTCCTTTTTATTATCATGATTACTGTTTTTATTTAGCCATTACATTTCCCAGAATTCATCCCTGTTTCCTTCATTCCGCCCCGGTCTGCGCTGATGTGGACTCGGTGCTGAAGTGACACGATAACGAGTCCAGACAACAAAGCGGGTTTTTTTTTTTTACTTGTGTGTGGTGGTGGGGGGGGGCTCGAAGAGGCGGGGCTACAAATATGACGCGCATTTCTTGATCGTGCCGCATTTGAACCCTCCTGTTTTGTTTCTCCTCCTGTCTGCTTTTTTCCCCTTAAGAGTAAAAGTGTGATGTGGTGCTGGTGCAGGAAAATAAAGCCATTAACACTACCTTCACGCCATCTGGACATCACATCACTCCATCATTTTATTATTATTAATTGTTGTTATTTGTATTCCTTTATTATTCTGTTCAGCTGTAAAAGAAACAAACAAACAAACCAACAAACAAAACCCCCGAATATTTACATTACATATCAATATATAGTAATCATAAATAAATGGCTATCACTTGTGTTCATTATATATTGCTTTGTCATTATGTACGTTTTACGTACAGCTGCAAATAAATAAATCAATAAATCCGACAATTGAACAGTTTAATGCGACGTTGCATATTTTGACAACATCATCTCTCTCTCTCTCTCTCGCTCTCTCTCGCATTAGCTCTGTTTCGTGCCATCTCTCCTGAATGAACCCGGGTCATTTATTTATTTATCCCGGGTCAGGTTAACAGAGAGAGAGAGAGAGAGAGAGATGGAGGGAGGCAGGGTGTTAATGCCTGATTTGAATGTGAATGGTGGTTAGCACTGAGAGCAGCTTGTAATGAGCCGCTGTTCTGAAGAACAACAAACCCGCAGCCTCCTCAGAAGCCTTTCAATTAGGCGCTAATCATCAGAACACAAACCCCTCAGAACCAATTAGGACCAATTAGCCTTTATCCCTGCTTAATTGCCTGAATTCATTTCCCCGCTGGCTGTATGTGTGTGTGTGTGTGTGTGTGTGCGTTTATGTGCGTGTGTAGGAACGTACACAAGACATTCAACTCTGAATTTGGGTAGCATTCTACTTTAATAGAATGAAATAATAATAATAATAATCGATATAGATTCAATTAATATATTATTTAAATGATTAATTCATGGTTACTTTTGTAACAAAAATCTAGAAAATCTCGAACGGAAAAATAAATGAATAAAACCCATACTACGCTTACAGCTAGACTACTACTACTTCTACTACTAATAATAATAATTAAAACTAACTAACTTTAAACTTACAGTTAACACATAGTTTAATAAAAATGATAAATATGTCACTTTAAAATAAACATAACTACCACCACTATTACAAAACAACAACGTCAAAAACAAATAATAATAATAATAATAATCGCTCCAAATGTTTTACTTTTTCTTTTATACTGTTTAAATTGCAATTACTGCTTATTTGAATAAATAACAAAACAATTAAATGAATAAATAATACTTCTATGAACATCATCTATAATCCAAACATTTTAAAAATATCTCACATTAACAGAAAATACGTTTCAATTAATGTTGCTTTAACTAACTAACTAACTAGCTAACACACTAACTACATGCATACTACTACTGCTACTGCTACTACTACTACTAATAAAAGCATTTCATTACTTGATTTTTGCGTATTACTTTTGACGCCTAGGAAGACCGATACACATATAAATAGAAATAAATATAATTCTATAACTTTAGGCCACTTTTGCCTCTTATTCTCAACAGGATTTCACCTTCATCCCCAAAACCCCGTTTCTGCTTTTCACACTAAAGCTGCTGCAGACCAAAAAAAAAAGCAGAAGCACTGAGAGAGGAGAGGTGAACCTGAACCACAGTCATCTCTCACATCATCATCATCATCATGTCTCCCGACGAGCTTTGAAATGTAAGACATGTAGAATAAACTCTACAGGGCTCTCGATGTTTTCCTTATGGATTAATAAATCATCTCATAAACACACAAACACCAAGCGGCACAAAATGGAGTCGAACCAGCGGCCTTTATTCTCACTCCGATTTAAACCTGAGAAATCCGGACACACACACACACACACACACACACTCTCTCTTTCACTCAGACAAACACAAAAGACTGATCAATTAATATTTGTGCAACTGAATCCTTCAGATATGTGAAATGAAATGAGGGAGGGATTGAGAGATGATGTGGAGCTCAATACTTCAAGGACATGAAGGACAAAACAGGAGGAAGAAGAAATCCGACTTTCTATTTATACACATCTAACTTACACACTTCTACTATACCCAAAACCTGGGCGACCACAAAGCTAAATATCTGCTCAGCCGAAATTAATAAGTTCATAAATTTACTTAGTTTCATTTTATAAACCCAAATAATAATTATATAATAATAAAAAATATATTTTAGTGTATAGTTGTATTTAAAGTTAAAATTTATTATGATTAATTAAACAATGAAACAACAATGATCAAGTTACCAATACGCTGTCTTAATTAATAAATAAAATGTTTTTTGTACAGTATTTAAAATATAATAACTGCTACATAAATGCAGTAATTACACTCAGAACAGTACGTCAAATATTCATTTAATTCGTAAATCAAAAAAGAAAGAACGAAAACGTTCATTAATGTTTTTATAACTTTCCACAAATGAGCAAGATTATTACCGGTTATTAATCTCGTGTGTAATTAATCGACTAATTGACAAATTAACATACGCTACAAGTAGCTCATTAATTACTAATTATGTCGTTAATTGTTATTAATGCATTAGCGCGAACGGAAAAAACTAAAAAAATAAGTGCTTAGACTTGTGTAACTTGCAGCGGGTGTTCTATTTTCACAATTTAAAAATATATACTAACGATAAAAAAGATCAGAGTGACAGAGAGAATAAGAGAAGACGACAGGTAAACAATATTTCGAATATTTTTTTCGACGAAAAGTTTGTATTTCATATCCCGTTATTTACGGAATATAAACCCATCTCACTAATTTGTATTCTTTAATTGTGAAACTTATTTTTATATAGGAAAAAAAACTTACTCTTTTTTTTTCAAAATAAAGTAATATAATAAATATAAAGTCGCGTGTAAAATTTATAAATAATAATATTAATCCGCTTTAATGCGTTCAAAGTCGCCAAATTCGGTATTAGAATGCAACAGCTAGAAGTCTAACATCGACAAATGTAAACGATAAATGGCAAAATCCATGTATTAGAATAAGCAAGCTATAAACGAAATCATTAATAAAATAAATAATAAATAAATAAAATTAAATATACTATTTAAACAGCACAATGCTGAAAAAATAATTAAATAATATTTTGTAATAATTAAAAAGTCAATGATTAAAAGTAGTTTAGTTTATTAACCTCACATGCATTTTTAAAAATAATAATTGAATTAAATAATTTAGTATACAGTTTTTGTGCAGTTTATTTAAAGAAAGTGTTTAAAAATTATAAATCACACTAATAATAAATGTTTAGATTTTGAATTTCAGAAAATGGAGTGACTTTTAACTGTTTCATAAACTCATGTATTAATAAAAAGAAAAGCAAGACGCAGAAAAGATAGATAGATAGATAGATAGATAGATAGATAAATAGATAGATTCAATAAAAATATTAAAAAAATTCTTTACCTCTAAACCTAATTCATCACTCACCTGACCACTATTAAAGCTCCACAAAAAAATACAAATATTATTTTGAATAATAAAATTGCTGAAATATGACTATTAAAAAAACTAACAATATATGTTTTTAAAGTTAATTAATGACTTGGAGTGAGCTTGATCTTCATGTCTAATCACCTGTTGTATAATGTTATTATTATGAATAATAATAATAATAATAATAATAATAATAATAATAATAATGTTTCTAGATTAGTTGAAGTGATGTATCATTTAAAAGAAAGGATGAAGAAAATTTGTTTGGAAATTTGTGAGAAAAGCACAATGTGTTAAAAAAGGTTTTTTGCTACAAAGAAAGGAAACTGACAGGCAGACACAGAGTGTGGCATAAAGGAAGTTACAAAGTGATAGAGGAAGAAAAGGGAGGATAAGAGAAAGAGAGAGAGATTGAGAGAGAGAGAGAGAGAGAGACAAAGGTGGTCCCAGGTGTCAGCGGTCTTCCCTAAATCCTAGTAATGACATCATTATGGCCTCAGTGCACGGGCAGAGAGAGATCCTCTTTCCTGAGACGCTCCCTTCGTGGGAGACGGGTCAGCGACACGAGCCTCCTCCTGACACATAATTGCTGATATTGATTATAGGTTATCATACGCTGCCAGCTATTTGTAAGATAATGCCGGAGGGGTTAATTTGTTAGCCATTAACCTCACGGGCCCAGCTCTGTGTGCAGGCGAATTAAGTTTAAAACAAGTCCAGGATGGGTTTCGCTCTGGTTCAAGGCTGTAAATGGATACATAATGCGGTTACAAAGCAGCGCCAGAAGAACGAAGGAGCAGAGGAGCGAACACAGGTACGGCGTAAATGATGCAGAGAGACTTCTCGGCGCGCTCACAGAAAACTTTCCCAGCAGGCAATTTGTGCAGAGCGAAAAACCAAATGGTAAAACAAAGCTGTGACGTTTAAAATAAATTTTATAGAAGAGACACGTCAGTATAAACGTCACAACATATATCAGGAGTGTTCGGAAGTCAGTGTTGTGACGTCAGTGGGTCAGGTGGGGAAAAGTCCACAGCCAGCTTTATTAGCAGTTGTGTTAAGTGACAAAACAAAGAAAAACCAAAACAATAAATTAAAAAAGAGGCAAATTTTTAAAAATATTATTATTATATAATTATTATTATTAAATATAAAATTAAAATATAAATTAATAAACACTTACAAAAAATATAAAAGTGGGTAAATATATACATTTAAAAATTATTTCTTAAGTACATTTTTTACATTGTTGATTAAAATTTTTTGCATATTTTAAGAAAATTGCTCAAATTTTTTTTAATTCCTAACACTGCTTCTGATTTTAATATTAAAAGAAAGATTTTTTTTGTTGTTATTGTTCGTAAACTTAAACAAATCGTATTCGATGGTATTAAATAGTCAGATTTTTTTAATGCAATAAACAAATTGTTGTCATCATGATAATAATTAACTTTTACCACAATCCAGCAGCACACACACATATACAAAACCAGCACACAAATCCACACGATTCGTAAACCTTGAATAAAACAAACCAAACAATATCAAAGTTGAAAGTTTCACATTAAACAAAATGTTAAAAAATGCTGACTGAACAATCATCATCATCATCATCATCATCCTCCTCCTCCATCATTATGAGTCTAAAAGTCTATAACAACTAACAAGTTGGCTGGAGGTGTGTGTGTGTGTGTGTGTGTGTGTGCAGTATCTTGGTGTGTGTGTGTGTGTGTGTGTGTGTGTATGTGTACACAAGTGTGTAAGAGAGAGGGAGATCAATCACAGCAGTACGTGTGGATGCTTTAGGGTGGCGTGTTTTCTAGAGAGAGAGTGAGAGTGAGAGAAAGAGAGAGAGAGAGAGTGAGAAGAAATGCAGTACCTGGGTTTCTCTCATCCGCTATTAGTTCTCCTCTCCAACTCCAGTGGTTATCCGACAGCAGGACGTGTGGTCCAGGTTCTCTCCTGACCCCTCGACTAAAAGCTAAAAGCCACACAGAAGAGCAGAGAGAGAGAGAGAGAGAGAGAGTCAGAGCCACGGACACTGTGACACCATGACTGATCCATGAGAGATTAATCTCACACACACACACACACACACACACACACACATTCACACACACACACACACGCCAAGACCCCCAGTATTTTCAACACACACACACACACACACACACACACACACACACACACACACACACACACACACACACAAGGGCTCTGCAGGGACATTTTTGATTCTCAAGGTCTCACACACACACACACTGCCCAGCAATCACAAAATCATTTCGCATCATAGCATCATTACTAGTAAAAATGGAGAAAAGTAGACGACACAAAGATAAAAAAATAAAAAAACACCCTCCACAAAATAAAAGTGATAGAATTTTCCATCAGTCTGCATTTTGATGCAGAATTTATTCCAAATAGATTCCCAAAAAACTGGATTTGGGAATAGAGCAAGTGTGAAAATGATTTAGCATCCCTTCAGAATAGCATTAGCATTCAATTCGCTGGCACACCAAAGCATCTGCTGTGTATTTTAATGCTGGACGTGGAGGGGCAGCTGGAATTGGACAGGCGAATAAAATAAAAAAGAAAAAAGGGGGTCAAAAGTCTAGCCGGGGCGGACAATAGGCAATAAAGCAGGCGTGTGTTTGAGGAAGCGGTCAGTGAAGGCACTGAAGTCACATCAGAACAACATTCTGCTGATGCATGTTTAATAGGCCTATATATTTTAAAAAAAGATCATAATGACTGGTGTAGGAGGAAAAGTCAAAGAAATGAAATCAAACCTCAGAGAAAAATATATTATTTATTTAAAGCAAAATATTTTTTAAAATATATGCATAATTATGTTCTAAAATATATTTCTTTATTTATTTGATTAAATAAATTTATGTTTATTTTTTATTTGTTCATTAATTTATTTAATTGATTAATAAAAAAATATATATTAAACTAAAAAAAAAAAAAAAAGCTCAAATCATTTCTAGATTTCTAGGCATTTTTCAGGATGTGACACACTATACACACTGCAAAGATTTTTTTTTTTTCCAAACATATATACACACACTGTATACTGGACGCATGCAAACAGTTTGTTTGCAAAATCAATTCGCATTTCATGGGACACCTATAAAAGGATTGGCCTCCCTGCCTCTGGTTTGGAGAAATCCCACTTTTCTAAACCGCCTACACTACCCTCCCTCCCCCCCACTGCTCTGACACCTCGGGGTGAAGGCCACAGCCTGGGCCCGGGCCGAGTCAGCTGGCCGCCTGTATGCAGATGCACCCATATGGCCGTGGCGTTGAGACGGGACAGACCCCCTGTGGGCTGAACTTGACTCCCAGCAGCAGGTCATATGGGAGGACGAGAGGCAGGGGGAGAAGCATGGTTGAACTCTGACCTCCAGACCAACAATAGGCTCAAAGCGTTGGTCTAGGTGATGGGTTAGTGCAGAAAAGAAATGGCATCTGATGCTGGAAATAATAGCTTTAGGTTTGTTTGATTGGTAAAAGATTCGATGGTGAAGACAAGGACAGGGACACGGGGTAAAAAATTTTTTTTTTATAAATGCTGGGGTCAACAGCCTTCTGTCAGTGTTAAAAACTTTACATCTGATTCTACTGGTCCCATCATTTGTTACCCATTATCAAGCATGTAAATTACATCAGTTTTACTATAATTGTGTATAAATATAGTGTATTTATACATAACATTTACTTCTTTACATTTATATTTAGATCTTGCAAAAATGACTGGAACACTATGAACATGTCAATGAAAAAGTCTCACTATGAAATCTAAAATCATTTTAATACAGCATCCAATCAATCCAATAAAGGTTTCATTTAAACTGAATATCTGGCATCATTTTAGTTGAGCGTTATTTCAGCATCCAATCAGTTCAGTAAGCATCCTTCAATCATTACAGTAGAGCATCCTGTAATCATTACAGTAGAGCATCCTGTAATCATTACAGTAGAGTATCCTCTAATTTCTGCAGAGCATCTCCAAGTATTACAGTAGAGATTCAACAGGGGATCCTGCAATAATTATAGTAGTGTATCTTCAAATCATTACAGTAGAGAATCCCCAATGATTTCAGTTGAGCATCGCCAATCATTTCAATAGAGCATTCTCTAACAATAACAATAGAGAGAGAATCCTCCAATCATTACAGTAGATCATTCCAAATCATTTAAGTAGACAATGCACTAATAATTTCAGTAGGGCAACATCTAATCATTTCAGTGGAGCATCACCCAATCATTACCGTAGAGCATTTTATAATCATAACAGTAGCGCATCCCCAATCATTACAATCTAGCATCCTTCAATCAATTAAGTAGAGCATCCTCTACTCATCACTGTACAGTTGAACATCCCCCAATCAGTTAAATAGAGCATCCACCAACAACTTCAGTAGAGCATTGTCCAATCATTACAGTAGTCAAGTCAAGTCAAGTAGACTTTTATTGTCATTTCAACCACATACAGTTTAGTAGACAGTGAAATGAAACAACATTGCTCCAGGACCAAGGTGCTACATACAACATAAATAAACAAAACTAGCTAAGAACTATTATTATGCCAGGTGAAAATAGAATCAATCCCAGTAATATTTAGTTTCACTGTTGGCAGGGAAAAAAAATGCGCAATGCCATGGGCTTTTAAAATCATTGGTATATCCAAGATAATGTATAAAAAAATTAGAAATGCTGATTTAACCCACCTATTTTCTGCAGCAGCTATAGCAAAAGTGAGATAGCATTGCCATAGCATTTAGTTCCTATAGCAGGAACTAAATTGTTTCACAAATGTTCCACAAGATGAAAAAGGAAATTAAAAATTCATACAAATGATATATTAGTGGAATTAAACACTTTAGGGTATGCCATTGTAGGACACTAATCAATTCAGCGATGCTAATAGAAACTCCACTTAATTACATCTCCGTTTTTGACTCTTCTCCATAATAGCTTATTGTCGAGTGTTTTATTCCTAACATATTCGATCTGTATGGATATCTACATTAAAAGTTAAAATTACAGCTGTACATTTGGCTGTTACTGACACTGGAGACTCCTTTCATAAATGATTCTGCCTTTACAGAAAACTTCAGCATATGACTTATCAATTGCACATCATATAAGGAATCGTGGTTTATATTAAAGCTACTATTTTCAGGACAAAATAAATCATCACCTTTTGATTTAAGAATTCAGTAGCATTGTGATACAAAAGCATGTTTATAAGTGATCCATGATAACTGAACACATATTAGCAGATCTTAAAAGGGAAAAAAATGCAATCAGAACCACGAAGACTGTGAGAGGAAAGAGAGATGAGATCTTTTGATCCCCCAACACTGAGAGTCAGAAAACTCAAGAGCCTGATGACAGAGCTGCAGCTTTTCCATCTCATTTCCTCCCTCCTCATCCCTTGTGCTTTCTCTCTCTCGTCTTTCCTCCCCTTGCTGTCATCGCCTCACCCACAAAACATGCACTTTAACGTGATTCCCGTCAAAATAGGCCATTTAAAGACACACAAAAAGGAGAAGAAGAGGAAGGAGCAGAAGATGCCATTATCCTTAACTTTGACATTTAGCGTGCGGCGTTTGATTATGCGAGAGCGCTCGGGTTTGCTGAGAGGTTTGCAGATTGATTGAAGAACAGGAGAAGCTACATTGATCTCTGTAATAATGTGAATGATACTGCTACCAATTACAGCAATCATGTTATGCCTTGCTTCCGAGGCAAATGCTACCTGAAAGTGAAGCAATGGGGCATTCCACGCTTGCACAGGATAACTTGTAAACTTTACTACCTAATGTGTGAGCGGAATCACTGTAAATATGACTTATGCAGTATATATATATATATATATATATATATATATATATATATATATATATGTGTGTGTGGTAGGTAACTAAGTAAATTTAATTTGCTACTGTAA
>JAQMYJ010000007.1:26124204-26138492 GCA_030014305.1 Clarias laeviceps
TGGAAAAGAACTCGAACTAGTTACTTTTATCAGAAAGTAACGCTGTAATGTAACTGATTACTTTTTAATAACAGTAAATTACTTTAAAAAGTACTGTAACGTCCCCCAACACTGCTCAACACCTCGCCGGTGGGAACTCGCCGGTGACAACCTCATGAGGCAGACTGAGAGAACGCTAAAGCCGCCATCAAAGCTAAAGGTGGCTACTTTGAAGAATTGAATATATAACATATTCTGGGTTATTTAACATGTTTTCGCTGACTATGTTTTTGCTATTTTGTCATTTCAGTATTAATATAAAATGATGAAAACAGTAAAAAGAATGAAAAACCACTGAAGGAGAAGGTGTGTTTAAACTCTTCACTGTGTACTGTACATTGTGTTAATGATTTCATTATTAATCCTGAGATCTGTAGCTGCACTTGTGCTGTTCTAATGGATGGGATGGGATGATTTCGACCAATCAGAAATGAGAAATCATCAATGCTTTGCTGTTATCTACAGTATAGACAAGTGTAGCTCTGTCCTTTTTTTTTTTTTTTTGTCTTTTCAAAACTAAATGAAAAAGGAAGTGCTTAGAGAGTAAACTCGCAGCAAACGATCATCAGAAAAAGTCACTTTTGTGGTTGTTTATTATACCATGCCTTGACTTCTCCACAACTCATTTTCCTCCAGGATAAACATTATTAATCAAAAGTGTTAGTGTTGTCAAGGGAAACAAAAACACACTCGTTATTCCTTTTTTTTTATTTACATGACAAGCAGAAGAGATGATTGCTCATGCTCTCCCCCTCTCTCTCTCATGCTCTCTCTCTCTCTCCCTCTCTTATATATACAGTATATATATATATATATATATATATATATATATATATATATATATATAATGTTCTTTAACACCACCAGTGGGATAATTTTTTTTTTCTTTATTTTTCCCCCTATTGTTTTACCTTGTTGTTCAGAGATGAGGGGGAAATGCACAGTGTCTTCACTACCTGTCATAAATCTCACGATTAATGCCATCCCTATGGCCAAACATCTCCATTCTTTAAAGACACAACCCTCCTTTGTCATCTTGTCAGGACTTCAGCACGAAACAGGAAATTTGACTTTTAGAGATCCAATTACAGCATCCCCGCTTTACCCTAGCCTCTAAACACTCATACAGTACATACAAACACACACACAAACACACAACAAACGCCCGAGCGAGGAGACGTGAACGGAGCCGTCCATGTTGCAATCATGACCAATCAGAAAGATTCCGATCATTACCTTCGGTTTGATTTTGTTTCTGAAAGGAACAATTTCACTTTTGTTTTACTTTTACTGTTTACTTTCAGGTGAAAAAGCGTACGCCTTGGTAGACTCGATGTGCCGAGACGGTACATCCCCAGGGATGCGCCGCAACACAACAGGTCCGTCCTTATCGACTGGATTCAATGAATTTGTTCTGCTCAACTGCCGATATCAATGATAGGAAGCTATCAATAATGTCACCTAGATCTGTATTGATATAATTAAAGTGAAAAAAATCCATATCCCCCTTCCCACCACACCCCACCCGCCCCGTCATGTTTCCTATCCTCTGTCTTCCTCTTCACCATGTCTAGATGCCCCTGAGCTCATGTTCAGCCAGGCGCACACAGGATATTAGTTCACCTCCCGGCAAATTTGCTTTTCACGTCTATTTCTTTTCTTCTCTGTCCTCCACAACGTTGGAAGGGCTTGTTATCGAGCTCAGTGTCCACAAACGCCATTGATCCGAGCCGGCACTCGGATCTATAGCCGTGCTCTTTTTATCACCCGCTCCGAGCGTTAGTAATACTAATCCCGCTCAATCTGCGGAGCTGCCGGTTTTATAGATCCGAGCCGAAAGTTGCAATAATGATGTATCATTGCTAAATTTGGTAGAACAAACTGCTCTGTCGATCCGGCAACCCGCAAAGGGGCCAGGATACAGGAAGTGGATGGTGAGTTCACGCTTCACTTCTTATCTTTCTTCCTCTGTTTTGGAAATATGTGAGACGGCTACAGTACGTTCACTCAATACTCGAATCAGCCATGACGTTAAGCTGACGCGATCATCACAAGACGGACATGAACACGATTGCGACCAGCTTTCTGTACAGAAACTTATTGGACTCTCGGTGGGCGGAGTTGTCGATGCCAACTTCAGACCAAGTACAAGAAAGCTATTTCTCTCTCTCTAAAAAAAAAAAAAACGGTGTGTGGTGACAGTCCGCAACCTAAACCAACCCCTGAGGACTGCACCAAAAACTAATTACTACAGAAGACAGATTTGTGAGAGACTAAAGTTAAAGACCGACGGGATGAAAAATGTTTGTTTTCTGAGAACCAGGAAAGCAGGAGGAGGAAAAATAGGATAGACAAAGAAGTGTAGAAGTGAACTAATAGGCTAGATGGTGGCGTCCCGGTGCAGAGGTGCAGCAAGACAGCGGTGTCCTGACACAGCTGAAAGCCTCGGGAGGAGAGAGACGCCTATTAGAGGAGGATAAGGGCCTGTCTGGACGAGGCAGCGCTTTCAACGCAGCACTGGGCACCGGCATCAATTAAAGACAAGAAAATATGACAAACAACAAGAAAGCCGAACCCGTAGCACTTCCTGATCGCTGCGTAGGTCCGTAGAGGACGAGCAATGCGAGGGGTCGATGTGTAGGGATCTAAGTGGGTCTATTGTGTAGAAATGAGCAGCCATGCCTCCTGTCACGTAAATTACGAGATGCCTTTAAACCCCGAGCTGAAAAAGAACAACAATCAGAGGCCACTCTTTGTATTTGTGCACAATCCCTTCCTTAACCCACGCCCACGGGCGATCACTCGGCCTAGATTTCCACTCTTTAAGAGACATTAGCTTCCGAAATCCTTCACACACACACACACATACGAAGCGCAGGCTGTAATCCAGGCCACTCATTGTCTAACAGATGAATAGGTGAGGGAGGGTCTTAACAAGGCTCTAACAAGGCCCAGCTGATAAGCAGACCTGGCACACAGCCAGAACTATTTAATGGCGTCTAAAGACTCATAAATCAAGACGTGGTGGCATGCCTCGCAGCAACTGGTAAGTGCTGGGAAATTAAACTGGTGGTGGGCCTTTGCTCCATGAAACAGCTGATTGAAATTAAATTCCCTGTCAGTCAGCATGAGGAGGCGGAGAACGAGAGGGCGGACAAAAAAAAAAAAGATAATTGGCTTCTCATAAGTGTTAATGACTAATCACTGTTAGGTTTAATTTAGGCAATGAGGGAACACGCAGACCTAAAACACCAGATAATCCATATCTATTACAGCCATACTCCAGCACTTCACAACTATCCGCTACGTCTGTTTAAAAAGGAAGAAAGAAAAAAGATTTCCTTGCACTGGGAAAACTAAAAGATTTTTAATTACAAGGCAAATCCGAGGGCACATCTTGAGCTCGATAACTTGTGTAGAATTCTTTGTTCTTTGTTCATTGCTTCAGTGTGATTGATTTTGTAAATGCCTTAAATTATCATAATCAGTAACCACCGATGTTTAGTAGCAGGAGGACTTTTATAAACGATGTCTAAGGGCAGTTGTTCAATTTTCTTTACAACTGTCTTATTTAAGAACAAAAATAATGGTCTTTTAAATCTTGTGTCACTGGATGATTGTGTTTAGTTGTGATGCTTAAACACTTTATCTAAACCCTGTCTAAGCAAAAAAATTCATAATTTTTTTTAACTGTATTTTACCTGAACATTTTGAATGTTCATGTAAAAAGCTTTGGTACAAAAAAAAAATTCCTGTGTAATAATCGAAGGTTCAAGTTTTGTATTTGGACATGTGAGCTTGTCCTGAGTTATACTTCCATTGTGGAACTGAATTCAATTCAGCACTTTTAATAATGAGCTTTTGATATAAATAAGAAAAAAAGGAAACTGATTTAATCATGTACAGCGGTACCTCGGCATATGAATTTAATCCATTCCAGAGGCGAGTTCTTCCTAATAGGTGAAATGTCCTATTACAAAACGCATTTTCCCATTGGAATGAATGTAAATGCAGATAATCCGTTTCAGCCACCCAGAAATATTATCAATATTACCAATTTTCAACAATATAATTATATTTTTTTGCATCTAAAAACAATCACAACATTTAGAAAAGACATGTAAATGAAGTAAAATATGAAATAAATAGATACTAAACCTCACTTAACCTTACTGTAATATTCCTCTTGGCACTGGCTGCTTTAAAAATAAAACTGAAAGTGGCTCCCCTTTTCTTCTTGCTTGATAATGTTCTTGGGATCCATGGTGCACTGTCTTTACAAAATGCAAAAAAATAAATAAATAAATCCCACAAAAAAACATCTAAATTTCTTGCAAATTTTTAGTTCTTAAGGCGAAAATTCTTAATGAGAGTGTTTGTATGTGGAGGTCACACTGTATAGCTTTCGCTAATGAGTAAGCCAGTGGCAACAGTGGGGAAAAAAAAAACTCCCTGAGATGACGAAGAATCCTCTGCATTCCTCTCAAACCCATGCTAGTTTGATACACACAGACTGTATAAAATGAACTGGAGAAACCCTCTGTGATGTCACCCATAGGTTTTCTAAAAAGCGGAGCTCTGCTGTTGGAGCTCTGGTCGTCGCCACCTTGGCAGGAGCTGACTTCCCCTAAACCCTGGTTATTCCGTAAATGGGCAAATGGGTAAAACAAACATTACCTGGCGGTTGGTTGGAAGACGCCTAAAAGGTGATGATGGCTCAAAGTAATTAAGGCTCTTTGTTACTAATAGTAATGTCAGGGATTCGAGCCCCTGCACTGTCATTTTGACGCCTGCAGTTTATGATTCTTGTTTCTTCTTTGTCTTTTGTTTAATTAAAACCCATGACATCAACATCTTATCTTCATGTTAGTCAGTTATCCGAATTGGAATTTTATGACGTACCGCACCTCAAGATGGACGATAAACAACAACGCCCCTATTGCTGATCCTCAGACAACAAACCAAGTGAAAGAAAGGAAAAAAAGGGAGTGTGTGTGTGTGTGTGTGTGTGGGTGGGTGGGTGCGTTATGGTTTAGGGTAGGTTAATGCGATTTCCGTTCCGCCTGTCGGCTCCAGAGACCGGCTTTGTTAGCGCTGGTCAGGTGAACGCTGGAGTCGTCCTCCCCGCGGCCATTAGCGTGGACAGGAGACAACCCGATAAAGACGGGATACTTTGATGCGCACAGGTCACTGCACAACCTCCAGTCACTACACATCCCCATGTTCTCCAATCGGTGAGAGCCAAGAGCGCGAGGAACGCAGGAAGGATGGAGGAGATGAAGATGATGGAGAAGAATAGAGGCCTAATTACCAGCCACTCTCTGAAATGGGTTTATACACACACACACTCTGGAAGCTTCCACAAGACTGAGCTAACTGTGACGGCGAGAGGTCGTCCGGCACTGACGCTCCTCTTCACTCAGGGGTGAAGTTCGGTGTGTCGATGTCTCGGGAAGCACTTCGGGGAGAAGAGTGCACTCAGAGCACACGGGGAGGCGGGACACAGCAATCTTCATGCCATGTCTCCTTAATGTGTTGTTTTCTGTTTATTAATACACTTCCCACACACACAACAAACTCTCTGCCATTTTCTTTCACATGTGAAAAAAAAACTACCATGAACTTTTTACTTGCAAAAAGCATCTCATATATTTTTCATTAAAAAAAAAAAAAAAAAAAAAAAAAAAAAAAAAATCAACTCTTCTGCACACGGGCCTCTGCATTTTTATTTAATTTTTTTTTGCTATTTAAAGACATTAGTTAGAAGAAAAGCACACATGCATGTTGCACATCCGCTTAAATAAAGACGTGTCCTTTTCTCTCTTCTGTCATTTCTCATAAGCAGACTCAAAAACGCTTCTATTCAGGTTTAAGATGACATCTCCCTCCGATTGAGTCAACAGATTTCTTTTTTTTCCCTTCGTGTCTTAAACAAGGGAACGATGCAAGACAATGAGGATTTTCAGTGTAATGATGAAACAAAAAAAAAAATAAAGCAATGTTTTTTTTTTTTTTTTTAGGGGAAAAAGAATCTGTCATGCCGATGTCAACTCTTTGTGTGCCGTCCTTAAGAGAGAGCAGAAGGGAGAGAAAATTACCTTCAGTAATTGGCACGCTGATCAAAGACGGGCGATGACGGCGGGACAATAAAGCCATTAATTTATCAGAATTCATTATAAGCTGCTGCTGTAATAATCACGCGAAACATCTAAATAAATAGTGACGGAGAATCAAAGCCGAACCGATTTGTGAAGTGACAGGTCTGGGAGGGGATGAAACGGCAGGGAGATGACGGAGGTGGGGGGGGGGTTCACTTACATACCTGATCACAGTTCATCGTAATCATAACCTTTGATGCTAAAACATGACATTCAGCTCAGAGGATGCAGTGCGCATCTATCTACACACATGAGGGATTTGGTGAAAATGCCAAAGAGGTTTTCCTGAAGCAGGACAAGACTTTTTGGTCCATATGGACCATTGGGGGAATGAAAGCATCATGCGACCTAAGCTAAGAGGAAGGAGAACACAGAGACTTCCTCCTCTTTTTCTTTTTTCTGATAATTTTGAAACATATACATAATTCCTCACATTTTTCAAACTCATTTCCATACTTAGGGCTCAAGCACTGTGACATCAGCCATATGTGTCATAGTGTGTGAAGGGCACTCTGGTTTTTTTGTTTGTTTCTTTTTTAACAATTTTTTTTCCAGCATCCGGAGCTTTTGGATCTTAACATGCTCAAAAAGTCATGAAAATCACCACAAAGGTTGGAATCAGCTCCCGTTAGGACATCTGAGTTACTAGGCCCTGGGCGTGGCCTGGGGTCTTCCAACGAGATTTTGTTGCACGACACATTTGCACATATATGTAAAAACAAAAGGTACAAATTTAAATGTCATTGAGCTGAACAACTTTTGCTATGCATGTCATGGGCCCTAATCAACAGGTCTCAGTTATTTTGTATCATTTGCAAGGGATTTTAAGGGATTTTTCATATCTTAAACAATTCAGCCATGATGAAGACTTAAACTTATGGTGAAAAGTGGCTAATAACTTCCTAAGTGACATCACATTGAGTGACATCATTGCGTGATGTTTTGTTTCCAGCATCCAGGGCTTTTTGGAGGTCTTAACATAAAATTCTCCCTATTCTAAAACTATGTCATAATGGTATTGGTATTTCCCCTTTAAATGCATGTGCCCACTGTGCCCACAGTCTTTCTGGTGCACCCGGGCGGCAATGGCACAGGTGCTTGGGCCCGATCATCGTTGCTTGCAACTATATTTAGATTCTGTGAAGCTGCTTTGCGACAATGACCATTGTTAAAAGTCCTATATAAGTCAAACTGAATGGAATTCTTAAAAACACACCTGAACCAAAAACCTATGATGTAAAAATCAATGTGGACTTTTGCACAGGTAACGCAGTTACCAAAGTCAGAATTACAATATGGGGTGGAGTTAAGGGCATGTACCCGTTAATAAGCACTTTATCATGGTGTCATGGTGGAATCAGAGGTTATGCCACAATCTCTGGGTGTGAGGTGGGAATAGGGCTTTCATGGAACGTCAGTCAATCTGTTACAGACCAGGAATGGGAGGACACAATTGCAGGGGTGAGAATATCCTTTTTAAATAGAATGTGATACAAGTATCAAAACTGTAGTTGAAGGTCAGGCGTGGGTCGTTCAATTAGCAAACAGTGCAATTTTGAACTTTGTTTGCGTTTCGTTTCAGACAAAAGCACTGGCCCTCAACATGTATCTGAGGTGTTTATGTTTCCAGGGTAACACACGACGGAAGATACAGTATGTCTACCCTTGTGACACTGCAAAGGTGTTCTAAATTGGGGGATTTTGTTAAGATAAGTTCCCTTAATCGATATTACTGGCATAGGGAGAAGTGAACACAAAGTATACTGTGGAACTGAACGTAGAATCAAATTCTCTTTGTCACATACACAGTACGATATGCAGTGAAATGCTTAATTATTCGCATATCCCAGCTTCTTGTTGGCAGGTAGGGGTCAGAGCGCAGGGTCAGCTTTTTTTTTTTACGGCGCCCCTGGAGCAGACAGGTTTAAGGGCCTTGCTCAAGGGCCCAACAGCGGCAACCGAGCGGAGCTGGGGCTCGAACCGCCGATCTTCCGATCCGTAACTCAGAGCCTTAACACACTGAGCCACCACTGCCCAGTTCAACACTCGCAGTGACCTGACTGTTCATAACTCTCACCAGTTTGTCTTCAGTTTCTCAGTATAGAGTATATTAAGATATACAGTATATGAACTATGTATGGAGTATATGGAGCCACTGGTAATTTTGTTTGTGTCTGGGCATCATGAGTTTTTTATGAACAGCTTCACTGTTTTCTCCATTATCTCATGCTGACATCTTTAATTCTTGCTTACTCATTTCTTCCCATTTGGTCCGACCACTGAGTAAGAAAACTTCCACCATTCACGATCACTCGTACATACGGCCACAGTTACTAGGCAGGGCCAGCTGAGGTCACTTCCTGTTGACAAATCCATTACATCAATTAGAGTGATGCTGAAGGCTGGGCCAGACGCTGACGCTAATCACAAGATGAGCGATGAGCCCCTTAAAGAAATGACTGCAACCTCGACTGTCCCAGTGACAGCAGGAACACTTGAGAATATTAACAATGCCGTTTCTCTTATGTGCCTCTCTATGTCTCGTTTCCATAAATATTTGCCCCCTACTAAAGGAAGAAGGAAAGGGTGGACGCTCTCCTCTAATGCTGAATTTTATTGTATTTGTAACTTGGAAAAATGATTTTCTCAATCTAGACATGTCCCATTGCATTGACTCTGAAAGATGGAAACATGGATGCTTACTGCAAGGTCATATTTGTAAAGGTTACAGTATGTCAGGTATCAAGAACAGACATAAGTACAGGGTCAGAAAGCGTAATGGATAAGGCTTGAGCTCAGATCCAAATCATAAACAGGAAGCGTGCACCAGCGAGGCGATTAACTAAATGAATGAAACGAATGAACCAGCAAGATAGAAACAAATCAGATCAGGTCACAATATAAACAAAAATGATAATTGGACTTGTTTGTCCCATGGGTATTCATTGGGATTGGGATTTGGGGAGTTTGGAGGTCAAATCAGCAGACTGGGTCTCTTTGTGTGGTGGGCTTTGGTGCACTGAGTGTTCTGGTTCCTTTCTATCGTAGTCAGCATTGACTTTGTTGGTGATTTGTGCATCATTGGCTTTTCTGTGGGATCAGACAAAACAAACTGGCCTTTGGTCCCTGCAGGCATGGGTGAGCCCTGGGTGCCCATGATCCTGTCACCAGTTTACTGGTATATAATTAATAATCAATGTTAATGTGTTAATGTTATGACTGATTGGTGTAGAAACATCATGTGCATCAAACATAAGAATCACCTGCAAATAATAATATTAATAATAGGTGGCACAGTGGTGTAGTGATTAGCACTGTCACCTTGCACCTCAATGTTCTGGGTTCCTGCCTCAGGTCTGCATGGAGGTTGCATGTTCTCCCCAAGCTTAATGGGTTTCCTTTGGGTACTCGGGTTTTCTACCCAAAGTCCAAAGACATGCAGATTAGATTAACTGTCGTTCTCAAATTGCCTGTAGTGTGAATGATTCAGGGTTTACCCTGCCTCATGCCCTAAGTCTCCTGGGATAGGCTTCAACACCACAACCCTGTACACATTATAAAGCAATATAGACACGGAGTGAAGAGGGGATAATAAAGCAAGTGTAATATTCATTAATTTTCTAAAAAGTTTTTCATTGTAATGTAACAGGGAATCTGTCATGATTGTGTAGGATGAAAATTAAATGTATTATTAAACACATTGAACCTGGGACCTAGTAGACCGATGCCTTAACCACTGAGCTACCCGACCAACTTAAACAAAAAATCATTATAAGTGCACTTCTTATCATAGGGAGCACCCATCCCATAGGGTCATGTGTGATTTCATCTTCCCAGAATGCTTTGCGGCAGAAAAAGCATCATGATCATTATCTCACAGAGTAGCTGAGACGCAGAAATGGAGACAGGATGCATGTTTTTTTTTTTTATTGGCTGGAGATGTATGTTAAATTGATGTACGGTGTGGTACGTATGGCTCGAGAAAGAGTTCAGGATCATCGACAGAGTCAAGGGTCAGAGGTCAGAGAACCAGGGAGAAGAAAACACTCTGAGAAGTCTTGCACCTTTGGCCCTGCCTTAGCCTGACCTTTTACAATTCTATAAGCATGCAACAGAAAAGCAAGGAACTGAATGCAGATTTCTATACTCATGAAGGAGGAACAAGAGCGTTCATTAAACAGTGGAAAGGATAAGGGCCTATAATTCACCTGACCAGTTACACAGCACCTTTTAGGGTAAAACTTTTTGGTATTACCTCATAGTATAATTACATGAGAAGACATACTGTATACACACACATATGCGTAAGATAAAAGCAGGCCTAAGAGATAATTATCAGTCTACACTAACTGCAAGTTAGTCAGAATTTGGGTGTGACCGGAGGTCCTGGTTTGGCACAAGAGAGTCTAAGGTTGGGCAACACTCTTCATGTCTAGACCCAGGGAGAATCCTGCATGCCCGCCTGCCTCCTCGGCATGAAGACATGAGCACTGACGAGGGCAACTCTAGCGGTCAGAAGTGGCAGGTATAATTGCACTGAAAATCACTCTAAATCTGCTCTGGAAGAATCCCGGAGGGGGGGGGGGGGATGTCAGGAGCAGTCCCGAGTGGTGAAATATGTTAGGAAAGGAAGCATGCTCTGCACACATGGCATACACAGATGCCTGCTCCCTCTCTCTCTCTCTCTCTCTCTCACACACACACACACTGGACAGATGAAGCTGTTGGGCTGATTCTGCAGCTTGGCACTGAATCCACTCGGCTGAGAAGACAGTCCCTCATTAGGCGAACTCAGCTTCAGACAGCTCAGGGGCTCCGAGAGAGAAAATGTAAGGAATAAAACACTCTGTGTTCCTCAACAACGTGCTGGTGTGATGAAGTGTCACGTGGTGGTTAGTTTCCTATAACGGAGCATTGTGGAGTGTTTTGTTTTATTTCTCGTACACCACAGCAAATTACTGACACTTACAAGATACATTATTAAGAAAAGAAAAAAAAAAAGTTTACATTGCACCTTTTATCTATTTATAGTTACATTTAAGGTTGGAAATGTATATTTAATGACTGATATGATGAAAGTTTCACTAAGTAGATTATTTGACATCATTATGGAGGGAGTCTCGTCGGCATAGTGGCTTAGTGGTTTGCACTGTGGCCTTGCACCTACAGGGTTGAGGGTTCGATTCCCATCTTGTGTCTGTGTGCATGGAGTTTGCATGTTCTCCCAGTGCTTGGTGGTTTCCTCTGGGTACTCCAGTTTCCTCCCACAGTCCAAAGACATGCAGATAAGGCTAATTGGCATTTCTAAATTTGGCCCGGAGTGCGTGAAAGAGTGTGTGCCCATCCAGGGGGTACCACCGTCTCATGCCCTACGTCCTCTGGGATAGGTTCCAGGCCCCCTGTGACCCTGAATACAGGATAAAGAGCTATAGACAATGAGTGAGTGAGTTACGTCTAATATTGTGTGAAACAATTCCAGATGTTTATTGTTATAGAAGCTATAAACAGCCCTTCTCTCAACAGACTTTTTCTTTTTTGCTTCCTTTCTTAAAGTTATTAATTAACTTAATATAGTTTATAACTTTATATAGTTTAAAGCTTGTAACTTGTGTTTAACCTGTTTTCTTATCAGTGGAGGATCTGCTGCAAGAATTAGAAGGCGCGCATTAATATGATCCTGCAGTTTCAGAGTTGCTGCTATAGAAAAAGAATCAAAGTTAAATTAATGTCATTTAACTTTGATCAGATTACACGTGTAAAGTCAAGTCATGCACTGCTCAACTTGTAGCGGCGATGTGATGATGCCAATGACTTTTGACTCCAGCTCTGTGTTCTGATGTGAGTCAAAGGCTTCTGTTTGTGTATCTGCACTACAAAAGCCTTGAGCTGTTAAAAGTTTGCACAAAGCGGCAAGCGTGCAGGTTTTGGGTGCAGTCATGGGTTTAAAGGCCGTCCCATCCGCCGGCCCCGCGGCAGCAGCCTGATCCATGGCACAGGAGAAGATGAGGCGATAGTGGGAGAGATAAATCACTAAGCGCCTCACCTTTGGGTCAACGATCACACCACAGGCCACCGGCAATCTCTGTTTGAAGCACTGCATGTGCACCTTCAGGGCCCCGCACTCTGGCCCTACTATAAATCAGCATACACACATACACACCCGCACATGCGCGCACACACACAGACACACACACAGAGACATGCATGCTGTGTGTTTTTTTTTTTCTTCCTCAATTTCTACAATTCTGAAGGTTCCGTGATTTTCTTATTTTGTTTTTCATTTTCATCCATAATGCATAATAACCTTTAAAAATGCATAACAAATAATAATAGAAATATTAATAATAATAAAAAAAAATAGTAATTGCAATAATAATTTTTTTTTTAATTCTGCTCCAGCCAATGGCTTTGAACATCTGGCTGTTCGGAAGAATGCACACCTGCACCTGGCACATGGTGTTGATTTCCTGATGCACCGTAACGGTTTGAGGAAAAGTGGCTTGTTCTCACGCTACTGGGACTCAGATCAGCAGGACAACTGCCAATGAAAGTGGGGAAATGTTGAAGGATTGAAGTGTTGGGTGACTTAAGGATTGGAGGATTGGAGCGTTGGAGGATTTGAGGTTTGAAGTGTTGGAGGATTAGAGTGTTGAGGGTGGCTTGCACTGTTGGAGAGAGGATTGGAGTGCAGTACTGGTGTAGGGAATAATTGAACTGTTGGAGGGTCGTGTGTTGGAGGATAGAGGTAGTGAAGGATTAGTGTTGGAGTGTTGTAATTTTGAGGTAGTGGAGGATTGGTGTGTGGCAGAATGAGATATTTGGAGTGTTTGTATGTTATACAATTGAAGGACTGGAGTGTTGGAAGGGTGAAGTGTTGATGTAGTAGAGAATTAGTGCATTGAAGTATTGAAAGATTGTAGTGTTTGACTGAATGATGTGTTGGAGTGTTGGAATGGTGAAGGTTTAAATGTGAGAAAATTGGTGTCTTGGTGTGTTAGTGAATTCAAGGAGTATTTAGATGTAGAGAATTTAAATGTATTTGTGTGATAAATAATTGAGACGTTTGAGCGTTAGAGCGTTATACAATTAAATTGTATAACACAATCGAAGTGTGTTGGTGGAGAATTGAAGAGTGTTGGAAGAAAAAACATTTTGGAGGAATAAATCATTGGAATGAATAAGTATTGGAGTGTTTGAGTCTTGGGAAGTGTTTATGCTGGAACAGTTGTGTGGTGAATACTGGAATGTTATAGGAGTTGATTGGAGAAATGTGAGTATTAGTTGAAGTATTACAGGATTCGCACAGTGTTGAAGCATTAAATAAGTGGAATGTTGAAGAATTGATGTGGTGAATGATTAGAGAGTTAAAGGATTGGATTGTTAAGGGATTGAAGGGTTGGATGATTGGAATGTTGGAGAATTAGCATGTTGGATGATTGAACTATTGGAATGTTGGAGAGTTGGAATGTTGGAGGGTGAGTGTGTTGGAGATTTAAAACAATAAAGATTTGTCGAATTAAAATCTTGAAGGATTAAAGTGCGGTAGAACTTGAATTTTGGAGGGCTTGAGTGTTGGAGGATTAGAACAAAGAAAATTTGATATCGTCATCATTATCATCATCTTATTATCTATACCGCTTCATCCTGTATACAGGGTCGCAGGAAGCCTGGTGCCTACACAGGCACACACAGACACACACACACTCATTCACACACTTCTCGCAATCAGGGAACGTCAATTAGCTCAATCTGCATGTCTTTAGACTGTGGGAGGAAACCAGAGTACCCTGAGAAAACCCAGTGTTGAAATATTTAAATTTTGGATGATTAGAGTGTTGGAGGATTGAAACACTGGACAACTGAATTGTTGGGGATTGAAGTTGTGTGGGGCGGCACGGTGGTGTAGTGGTTAGCACTGTCGCGTTGCACCTCCAGGGTCCGGGTTCGATTCCCAGCTAGGCTCGATTCCCGTCTCTGTGTGCATGGAGTTTGCATGTTCTCTCTGTGCTTGGTGGGTTTCCTCCTGGTACTCCGGTTTCCTCCCACAGTCCAAAGATATGCAGTTTAGGCTAATTGGCGTTCCCAAATTGC
>JAQMYJ010000007.1:26157718-26177691 GCA_030014305.1 Clarias laeviceps
TCATCAGATAAAACATCTCAGTATACAGTAGATCAACCTGGTTCCTCTCTCTCCCTCTCTCTCTCTCACACACACACACACACACACACACACACACACACACACACACACACACACACACATGCTTGGAGATGCTCATTTAATAAATTATATACAGTAGGTTTATTTTAGTATTGGGTTTATTTACATTTCCTTTCTTTTTCCACTATTTGACTAGTTCCTTCAGTTTTATCTCATTAGATGCTTTAATGGCTCATATTAAAAATAATTAGATAAATAAATAAATGAAAGTCTCATGTTAATAGTTCGAGTTTGAGGATACAAAATTAATTAATTTAAGGGGATACAAACTTTTGGACTCGGATATATTGTATACAAGCTGGGTTTAGATTTCAAACAGGAAACCACACGATTGATTTTTAAAATGAGAAAATAGCTCCATATAAATCTAGATTATTTTTCCAAATTGGTGGAAATGCATTTGACTATGGGGGAAAGAAAATCATTTAAAAAGTTGTAAAAATGTTTTGATATGTATATTTTTATTTGAAATACAACAAAAAGGTGAAAGGTACCTAGTATTTTTGTTTATGTGATTATAGAGTTTTAGCTTTTAAAAGAAAAGCAGCTGTTTTGTTGATTATTACACCAAACTGTGATATTGTGGCTCTCCTGGATCTTTCTGAAGAACTCGGTGAAGCTTCACATGAAAGTGAGGTGAACATTATCGACTCTAACCTGCACCTTTGCTATGGAGGATACGGTTCAGTGGTGGGAGTCCCGAGTGAACGCGTGGCCTCGATCGGCGGAAGTATGAAAGGCAGCACGGGACGATGAACGAGACAGGAAGTACAGCGGCTGCTTAGAGACAGAGAGAGAGACAGAGAGTCAGAGAGAGAGAGAGAGACAGACAGACAGACAGAGAGAGTGAGAGAGACAGACAGAAGCCATTGTGTTTACAGAAACCGTTCCCTTTTAGGGGTTTTGGGGATTATATTCTGTCCTGTTTTTAAGTCTATATTTTTTGAGTATCTGTTGTATTTTGAGTGTCTATGGGTCAGGAATTTGTATCTTTCTCAAGAAGAAAAAATACCATCATGAAATGATTAGAAAACTAAAATGATGATTTTAGGGGTGAAACAGGAAATTGAAACACCTCAAAAAACGTGTGCCTAAGGTGCATTTAAACTAACATTATTCACATATTTAATATTGTTGAAGGTTTCATTTCATTTAATTAATGGTATAAAAACTAATTCTGGTTTATAATTCACAATACAATCATTAAAAAATACAAAAATTAAATCTGTGACGCTAGGACCGGGTTAGCAATCAGGCACCTACGTAGCCGTTGATGAATATCTTTCTATGGCGAGATCTTTCGCCATTTTGAAGGCCACCAAATAATTCCTCAGTTTTGAATTACACACAGATTTTATTCACTGATGGTGAACTAATCCGTCTTTCACCAACAACTGCTAAGGCTAATTAGCGACAAGGACGTTTACTAATCATGACTTAAACTAGGACTAATAGCTGGATCTTTGTTTTAAAAAAACATCACTAATGTGAGAGAAAACAAAAAACAAATACTTCACATACTGTAGTTCCTGTAACATATAACGAAGATTGGAACTGGATTTTAATGAAATTAAATTTTGGAACGAGTACGTTTTTACCTATAAACAGCTTTTCCTTATTTTAGCATTGAATTTATCATTTTTGCATTTATTTCAAAATGGACAGGTCTAGATGCGTCAAAGTTTTACGGTCAATTTCAAAAATAGCAGAAAAAGTGGTATCGCAACGTTCTTTTAGTTTTTCGATTCATTCTCTCACTCTTAGATCAGATATATATGATTGGGTTTTATTCCACGGTTAGATCGCAAGCTGTCTGATGCTGCTATGTCAGCGAATATGATATTAGGGAAACATAGTCACCCTTTTCTGTGCAAAGTAGTTTAACATTAGTGGAAGGAGTCTCCAGTGTCAGAGGTAAAGCCATCTTATCGATTTCAAGAGAAAGAAACAAGAACAACTGTTTATACAATATACAATATACAACTGTTTGCAGCTGCTATAATATAATATAAGGAAGAGCAGAAACAGATCATTAAGTGTAACTCTGAACTGGTGAAAAGTACGACAGGTTGTTGTTCAAGACGTAAAGCAATGCAATTGTCAGCAAAGTCCTGTGACAACCATGTAACAGCTTTACATGAAGTAGTTCATTCCTTATTTAATACACTGTGGCATCTAATGCTCTTGTCCTAATGACAAACCTGATTTTGTTCAAGCAAACGTTGCTTTATATTCAAATCAACATGCGCAACATACAGTAAAATATTGTTACTTATGTATTACTTATAATATACTATGGAGTTACTATAAAAACATAATAAAAAATAAAAAAACACTAGATATTGTTTATATATATATATATATATAAAGCATCATAAAGCATATGTATTTAGAATTTTTCTGCGTGTGTGCGTGTGTGTGTGCGTGTGTGTGTGTGTGTATGTGTGTGTGTGTGTTTGAAAGATGTGTTAGGAGAGAGGACAGAGAGAAAGTAACATCGTCCATCTGAGCGACAGAGACTGCCCTCTTCTGCACGCTGGATGAATTGAATTTGTTTTTTTTTTCATCCTCCATCTTGTAATGAACATGTGTTTAAAAAATACCTGGAGAAATGATGTTTCTTTTATTTGTATAAAGATATCTGTGTATGTTAACTCATAATTATTACCAACCAGGTCATATTTGTAAATATAAACCCTTGGCTTAGATGTAAATATAAATGTTGATCAACTTCCCTGTGATTTTATTTTATTATAATAATTTTTTTTTTTTTATTAAAATTTTTTCCTCACTGTTTAGAAAGTCTCCAATAAAGATAAAGCCTTAAAAAAAATGTAATAAAATACAATAGTTTTTTGTAAACACGACAGTAACGTTGTACAGGATGAACGGAACGAGGACTGAACGCTCAGCAACATTCAGCTCCATTTTCTGTACGACTGACCGGGTTATAAAACTGTCATCTGTGCCCCAAAACCAAACACACACATAAACACAGAGAGACAGAGAGAAAGAGAGAGACAGAGAGAGAGAGAGTAAATGCTTTGGTTTGGGAACTGAAGCATCTGCGGCTCCAAATTCTGCAGGATGTCGAACTTTTCGCTGCGGCTCTACAGGCAGGTTAAGGGCCTGCGGTCGCTATAAACAGCTCATAACACGAAATAGACTTCAATCTATTAACATGTAGCAAAGTAGCAGAGCTCTGGATTTATGGTTTAATTTTTTTGGAGATCATTTTTTATGCAATATCCAACAATTCATATTCATAAGATTTCTGTAACGTTTAATATTTATCAAATCTGAGGAGAGAATCGATAGATACACAGATACACACACACACACACACTATACTATACTATATAAATATACTATATAATGTAAATGTACTATATATTTTTATAAATCTGTTTAAGACACACTTGTAGAGAGAGAGCATCAGTAGATACTATAGATAGATAGATAGATAGATAGATAGATAGATAGATAGATAGATAGATAGATAGATAGATAGTTTTCATATCTATTGCACGTATCTCTATATCTCACATTGCCTTCGACTGTAAGCACTACTGTATAACACAAGATTCTTTCTCATCTTAAAATGATATTCTTTATCTCAGCCTTCGACTCATTTAAGGTTCACACACACAAACACAAACTCGGACTTAAGCCCATGAAAACAATTACCTCTTATTGTTTATTTGTTTGTTTGTTTATTTATTTGTTTGTATCCATGTCTGATTATTTGTTTTTATTAAACTCCGGATGAGGAGAGAATCCCGTCGCTCTGCATCATTTTAACGAAGACAGCAGAGCTGACGGGAGCCTCCTGATTTATAAACTGTTATTATGACCAAACGAGGCCAAGCAGGTCCAAGCAGTGGCCAGTCATATGGTCTGCCTCCCTCACACACACACACACACACACACACAGACACACACACACACACACACACACACACACACACACACACTCACACACTTTCAGCTCTCTTGTCCATGAGCTTTTCCATTATTCATAGTCAAATATGGACGGTTTCTCTCTCCCTCACACACACACACACACACACACACACACACACACACACACACACACACAAACACACACACACAGATTCTGGAATGAATAATAAATATGTTCACCTGGAAAACAAAAAATGTAAGCGAGCTCAGCTGCCATTTAACAACACCTCCATTTGTTCAACAACATGACACAATGTTTCTCTTTTTTTTAAGGAATTATGCCAACTGAAAATCAAAACAGAATTATTTTAGACACTTGCTTCTAAATCTCATGTCCTGAAAATATAAAAACGAAACCAAAAGCCGCAGAGGGTCTGATACAATGATCTGAAATGACGAGTGCATAAACCAGATCTGCTCAAGAAGGCTTGGTGCTGACTAACTGCCCACAGCCCCAACATAACCCCCACCCACCCCCCCCTCCCCTGCTTGGGGTCACATGCAGGGGCAAAGGGGCCAGACGAGAGCCAGACGAAGGCCAGACGATGATCAGACGCTACACTGGCCAGTCAGGTTCAAACAAAGGATGAAAGACGTTTATGACCAAAATGACCAAATAATTTATTTTTAAGACTTGAGCACTGTTTTATTATTATTGATGTTATTGTTTACTTTTGTTGTATTTTACTGAGCAGATACATTTTTAATTAGCTGTTGATTTCTGAAATGAATGATTTGTAATTAGGCTTATTAGTGATTATTACAAGTCTATCTATTATTTGTTTATTACAACTGAAGATTTCTGTTTGTTTAAATGAAACCTCTCGAATTTTTCAGTGTTTATTGAAAAAAAATATGAAAAGAAATATGCCGCATGTCATTGATGAAAATGAAAATTGTTATTAATATAAGAAAATCTAAATATTTTCTTTGCATTTGTTTGTTTTTTTTATTTAATTTTTTTGTTCATGTTTTCTGCTTTAATGCGGGCAACGCGGATGTGTTTT
This sequence comes from Clarias laeviceps, assembly GCA_030014305.1. NCBI lineage: Eukaryota > Metazoa > Chordata > Actinopteri > Siluriformes > Clariidae > Clarias > Clarias laeviceps. The sequence goes on from JAQMYJ010000007.1 coordinate 26,162,770, forward strand.
ATTTTTGCTTGTTTTTTTTTTTTTCTATTTTTCGATCCTGAACCTAAACAGAGAAGAAAGAGAAAGGAAAAAAAGAGAGTAGCAGGGAATCTGGAAGGAGGAGAATAGGGTGGAAAGAAAAAAGGAGAAAAGAAGGTGGTGGTGATGGGGGGGGGGGATTATAAGGGATGGAGATTGAGGGGGTGCTGACATGCACTTGTCTCCAATCTCTTCGAATACATTTCACAATTCATCTGCTTTGTCTCTACTGCCACGGCTGAGGACAATCAGTCCAGACGCCCATTAGATTCTTCCTCGTGCCCCCCAACACCTTTTTTTTTCACTCTTTCCTCCCCTCTGACACACTGGCTGAAGGAGAGAGTGGAGGCAATTCACATCCTTCCCCCAAATGGAGAAATGTCAGGAAGAGAAACCCACATCAAAAAGCATGTTGTCATGGAGATACAGTACGGACCAGATATCTCATACACACACACGCACACACACACACACACACACACACATACACACTCGTGCATGCATGCAAGGCCATGCACAAATACACACCTGAGAACATGAACATAAAATGCAAGCACTAGTGAGCACGGATGGATTTATGTAAATTTTATTTATTTTTTTTGTTTGGTTTTACACTTTACCTGCCATCCACAATCCTGTGCTTTATTCTTTTATTATGATTATTTAGTTACGTATTTGTCCAGACACAAGGGTAAATATTTAGACACAACTCATATTTATGCCGGCTTGTGTTTTATTTTTTATTTTTTTTGTGCTTTTATTATGAATAGGATTGAAGAACAAAAATTCTGATTCTCAAATACAAATGATTAAATATGTCTTGAATAATGTAATAAAATAAATAACTTCATGAACAATGTATATTTATATATTTCTTTACAGAGAGAGAAAAAAAACAAGCAGGCGTATCAATATTATTAGCTTTCTTGCAAAATTGAGCATTTTCTTACTGCTTTTGGGATTTTTTCCCTACTTATTAAAAATAATAATAATAATAATAATAATAATAGTTTTATGAGCTGTCTTGCAAAAAAACAAGTCAAATCTAATCAAGCCACATTTCTGCAAATAGAACTTCCATGATTATTTCATCATATTCCTCTTAAAAATATAACATACACTGGAAGGAGAAGATGAAGGGAGGTGTGAAAATAAAAAATAAAAATAAAAAATCCTCTTCCTCTAGCATGTCTATACTTGGAGTGTCTTTCAGCGAGGCTCAGGGCTGAGGTCATGTGACCAACATGCGCATCTACTGAAGCCATTTTCAGCCAATGGTGTTGTCCGAGACGACGTGCAGCCAGAAGACTCGGCATCTCGATGGTCGACTCGACAGAAAGGAGGGGAAGTGAAATGAAGGGATGAAGGAAAAGAGAGGGATGGGAAATGAAATAGACAGCGATGCTTTGGATCTTTAGATTGGGTTTGATGCTGAATCAGAATCAGAATCAGAGACAGTGATGCTTTGCAGTGACAGTGATCTTTATTTAGGGTCCAGGACTGAATCAGGACCAGAAGCTGAAACTGAAACAGTAATGGTTAGGTTGGATCTTTACCTTGGGTCCAGTGCTGAGTCAGAACCAGGACTAGAATCAGAAAAATAGGTAGTGATCATTTTGCTTAGTATTTTTAGCTTACCGACTCAGAACCAGAACCAAAATCAGAATCAGAAAACCAGACAGTCATGCTTTGATTGGCTTCTTTAACTGCAGTCCAGTACTGACTCAGAACCAGAATTAGAAATAGACAGTGATGCAGATTAACCTAAATATGAATCAGAATCAGAAAGTGAGACACCGTTGCTTTGGTTCAAATCTTTTCTGAATTGGAATCGAAATCTGAATCCGAATCGGAAAGCCAGACAGTGATGTTCCAGTATTGTTCCAGCCCTGAATCTTAATACAAAAAAAAAACTAAAATAAATAAATATCATCGTTCCCTTTCCTTCGCTTTGTGTCTCTAGCTCGGGACCAGTGCTGAATCCGAATCCGAAAACACCTCATCGGCTTTCACACCATCATTACGTTAGTTTCAGCTATGAATCAGTATCAGTGGACTCGAAAGCCGTGTTTTGCTTTGCATCGTAAACTTCTTCCTTCAGAATCTGAGGGTTTAATCAGAATCAAACGCGGGAGGAGAAAAAATAGACAGCGATGCTTTGCTTCATATGATTAGCTTTCGTTCCAGCTGGGAATAAGAACTCCGAATCTCCAGCTAAAGAGAACGTGTCTTGTTCCTTAACGTCCATATTCTCACGCAGAGGAATCTGTAATAAGGGTCAGTTTTTAAGGGGGTTAGCGTGCGCGCTCTGAGACGCTCCGAAAAAGAGGAGGAAGAAAAAACACACACACACACACACACGAAAAAGAAGGAGAGACAGGAGGATATTAATGGTAAGCAGGGCTGTAAAACCCCAGCCTAGCCATCCCTTTTTTCTTTGTTTGGCCAGAGGAGCTGAGGGCTTAGGGATAAAGGTAGAGCTCAAATCACGAGACGAGGGGCTAAAGCCAGCACGAGATAGCAAATGCCCAGCCAACGCCGCAGCGCAGCCGGTATAATTAAAACGCTCAGAGCTCCGCAACAACCCTCATCCATCTCTCCTCTTTTTCTTCCTCAGCTCCACCTGACGAAATAGTGCACACACGCACACACTCACACACACTATTAATATGATGATGATCTGCCAGGGAGCACAGCAGCCCATAGATCCTGCGAGTAAAAATACATCAGCCGAGCACGGTAAGCTCCCCGCCAGGCTTTCACGTCGTCCTGCCTTGCATGTTTTCATTTGTGTATTTTTCAGGCTTGTCACTGAGCAATCCCTGACATTTATTTTTTTCATGCACCCTGATTACGCCTGTTTCTTCTTCTTCTCTACTTCATAACACCAAAACAACAACAACAACAACAGTAACAACAACATGGCGCCAATATACCACTATACAAAACTGTGCACACTTTTTTTGATGGTCCTGCTTCGTGTACAGGAAACAAGAACGTCTTTTTGATGCTGTGTGTTCCTTAATTGCTGGTAAAACAAACAAACAAACAAAAAAAAACGTAAATGTTTATAATTGTATATAAAAATAGATAGAAAGACAGATTAATGTCCAAAAGTGAGCATTGTAAAAAAAAAATTAATAAATAAATAAAAATAGCAGATAATATAAAAGGCCCTGTGTATCATCTTTACGTGTATTAACAAAGAATTTACTGAATGTGTACCGACCGGGCGGTGTGCACTGCCCCCTGTTGGACACCGATTGTGTTTCCACACAAGAGGATCATTAAATCTGTCTGGAAATGACAAACTGTCCAAGCTCCTCTCTCCAAACCTGATGTACGCACATATTAAACGCTGCGGTCAGCACCAAAGCCTCTTCACAGCCCGGGAGCGAGGCAGGCGCGTGCATTCGTCCCGTCTCCAAGCTCTTTTTTTTTTTTTTTTTTTTTACCCCGCTTTCCTTTTTGCGGCACAGTCTGATTAGGTGAAAGAAAATGGCCGTCTTGAAGCGATTCTCTCGGGAATGTGTTACAGCGATGGCTCGTCGTGTGCCTGACAGCGCTGTTATTGAAAAGCGGAGGGATGTTTTTCAGCCAGATTGAATATGAATAACCGGGCTGAAACACACGGCGCCATGTTGTTCTGATTACGGGGGGGAAAAGGCTCTGATTTCAGAACGTCGACTGCAGAGAGAGTAAAACAAGAAGGTTAAATAATTCCTTGTACTTTCTTTTTTTTTTTTTTAAGCAGCATCCATGTATGTGAATATCTTCAAACAAGAAGGTGTGTTTGTGTTTTTTTGTACATTTTTTTTCAGGTTTGATTGGATTAAACATGGAAATCGAGCAGCCTCAAGCAGGACTTTATGATATTCGAGTTCTATGAATTCATGAAAATTTGAGTTTCGCAAAAAAAGTTGGTATAAATGTCATTTATCATAAAACAATCCATATTTGAAACACTGGAGACGCCGTGTTCCACGCTCGGCTTCACGTGCAAAACAGCTTCAGAATGACTGACATCATTTACAGAGTGATATTTACTTTCACACATTTTAAAATTAAGTGAAAAATCCCTACTTAGGAAAATGAAACACTCGCTCAGCTAAAAAACAAAACAAAACAATAATTCTGTTTCAAACTCTTTTTATTATCATATTTTTAAAGAGAAAAATGCTGTGAAACTGTAGATATCGAAAGTTGTACTGTTACTCCTGACTGCTACAAAGCTCTGACACTGGAGACTCCTTCCACAAACATTACTGCACAATGCGATGTTACTGCTGGAGAAAGAATCACACATCAGAGCTCATTAACACAGCCGGTGTTAGAGGAAATGAATCGACACCTTCTGACCAATCAGAATCCAGAATTCAACCCTAGTGAACACATAGTAAACAGTGAATATGATATGGGTCATAGGGAACATATTAGCAGGAAAAGAGCAAAAGCAAGGCAAAGAAAACAGTAAAAAAAAATAAATAGGGAAATAAATAGAGTTTCTGCTTTGCTTTGGTTTATGTTTACTTTGTTTACTTTGTAATATTAAGGATTTATAAATATTAATATTCAAAAAGCATTTTTGTAAGAGCGTTATGCATTGTTATGCAATCATATCATTTTGCGTATTGATTCAGAATAATTTTAAAACAAATCACAATTTATCACTGAATAGATCATTTCTCTCATGCACATTTATAAGTAATATTTCTAAAACATCCTAAGTAACATATACTAATATTGTCTATCTATCTATCTATCTATCTCCATCTGAGCAGTCAGGGCTCATTGGGGTCGACCCTGTGGGTCAAAGGTCATGGGAACAGCAGACGTCTGGATAGATCCACTCTAAACAGACGAACAGTTTGTGTGTGTGTGTGTGTGTGTGTGTGTGTGTACATCTGCGTACTGTACGTAGCCGAGCCATGACGTGTCCTGATCTTCACGTGCCAGTCAATAATCTGCCCTTAAATTCTTTTTCCGCTCAAACACACCTCGCAGGCTCGCTGCCATCAGATCGTATCAGCATTCTGAGGCTACGAGGGATAAATCTATTGACATGGATTTTTCAATATCGCCTTTTCAGATGCTATTGAGTCGGAAGGCCAAGCGCTCTTTGATTGCCTTAAGAGCTGTTTTTTTTTCGAGAAGTGGAGGCAGGAGTGTGTGTTTCTTTGAGTCTCCGCTCTCTGTTCACACGCTGGTCAATGAACACCCGCAAACGTCTATAAACGTCCAATCTAACAGACGGGAAAACGGTTAAGAGGTTTTTAATTTACTGTAGGAGAACGCTGGAAACCTGGGAGTGTAAATATTCCCGTGAAAATACTTCACAATGCTGTATCATATTCCTGCGCCATAGTGTTCAATAAACTGATTACATTCAATCTTAAACACAGGAAATATAAATACATTTTCCAGTAACATGGTTTAGGAATGAAACACTCCATTGTTGTTGTGCAGTTACAGTAAAATAATCAGCAGTGTGGTTATAGAGTGGAGTTACAGTTAACACTAATGATGTTTCTAATAACGGCACCTCAGTCCTCAGCTACTGGATTATGATTGCAATGAGACAACACACATTTATCCATTTATATTTATGCTTATCTCTATGAAACAAGTTATAACTATGTTATAACAGCTGTATATACTATAGTCTACGACATACAGGCAGCGCCGACTGTGCCGGCGCCATCTTTGTTGCCGTGAACAGGCTGAGACATATCGTGGACTCGTTCACGCCTTAATGATAATTTGTACTGAATTAGCCTTGCCGACTGAGACAGCCATCTAAAATGGAATAATCGCTTATTTGCAAGAAAAGTCACTAATATAGCTGATCAGTTTCAAATCGATGTTGTTTTCGTGAGCGGTTATTTTCGACAAGCAGTCCGTGGTGCGGTAGATGCTCACCTGAGCTGTACGTGCTGCATTTCAAAATAATTATTGCACACAACAAATGTCTCGATGTTGGTAAAGTCAAACATGACAGATGAAACAAAACTGCAGCTCAAGAAATCTGAAAGTCCAGATGTGTGACTTAGTGAGTCTTGTTATGTCACTTAGCACATTAAAAAGTGCGGAGGTCATTTTCAATTACAGTATTTTGCGTCAAATTTGTCTCTCAATACGATGTTGGAAGAAACAAACAGCAAAAAAGAAGTCGAGTATTAATGAGAGTATTTTTTCCCCCAAAGGGAAATTAATCACAATCATCAAGAGCTGCGATGTCCAGCGAGGCGAGCCGTCATTACACACTCTTACTGTACTCATGCAGAAAAGGGGAAATGTGCCTAGATTCTTTTTTTTTTCTTCTTTTTTTTCATTTACAGTAATGTGTAAAAGTTTTGACCCCCCTATTAATTTTTTTCGCTCATTTGTCTTATATTCTTAATGTCGTCTTGAGGAATACTTTTCCAGGCTTCCTGAAGAACTTTTCTTGGTCTCTCATTGAGCAGTTTCAAAGGGAATGTTTTGTGTTTGTTAAGCCACACAGTGACCTATAAATCATTCAAGCAAAAAACAAACAAACATGTAGCTTAAATTAAATCCTGACCCAGTGAGAAACAGGTGCAGATGATGACAGATGATCAGGTCGGTGATTAGTACTGTAACTACTGATGCTGAATGCTGAGTGGTTGGAACAGACGAGAGGGGAAATGAGGTCGCTGTAACGGTACGTAAACAACCAGTTTTTTTAATTAAAGGCACTTTAATTTAATTGAAAGAAATGAGGTGGGGCTCAAGACTTTTGCACAGCACTGTATCTTTTGCACAAAACAGGTATTATTAAGAGCTCCTAAAAACAAGTGCCATGCCGATTTTCAGGGCATCCTGATAAAGATAATATGTATATTTCCTTAAATAAATTTGTTTTTGTACTGTAAAAGTCAATCTTTTTTTTTTGTAATCATTCCAGACACGTCTTAAAGAGCAGAATGTCTGCATGATTACGCTCCTGTGATCTGGTCCAGTAGCAGCGGCAGCTTCATGTAAATCCAATTTCCTAGGAATAACCATCATGACCAACAACGCTTCCTGCTCTCCAAAGCGATCTGCTTTCACTTGTGATAGGTCGAGGTCATCAAAGCATTCAGTCTATCTAACAGCAGGCTCTCAATCAAAAAGCAGGACACCTCTCCTAATGGCCACAAGCCGACAAAGATGGTGCCACCGACAAGGCCATATGACGTGTGACATAGCTGTGAGCGCTGTGCGTAAACGTCTGGTGGTCTGACATTATTCTGATACATATTGCGATTTGTGAGATTTACAGTAACTATTAAATGTAAGATGTAAAACTATTAAATATAAAATAATGTCAGAAATTATAGAATTAAAGAGGATGTTTGCCAAGATTTATTTAGCATTTCAAAATTATATATAAAAAAATATATAATAATAATGACAAACGCTAAATAAATTCTTGACTCTGTATATTATGCATTTTTATGCATGTATATTGAAGTCCAACATTTCACGATTTCGATTAAATCAAAAAAGATTTAAAAGAAAGCATTGACACTGGAGACTCCTTTCATTTGTTTTGCAAAAAAAGCAACAACAAAAAACGAGCACCGATTTTATTTTTAAATAAAATCAGCATATAGTGTGTCGCTGAGAATGACCTGTTGCTATGGAAATGATAATGAACAATGTATCAGAAAGTAAGGAACAGTCCAATCAGGATTGCGAATTCAACAGTTTTGTAGTTCAGTCTATTTTTTTAAAATACAGGCTTCCAAATCCTGGACGTGACTGAGGACGTGATCAGAACACAGAGCGACCGTCCTGTTGCGCAGTCCGGACTAGCTGCTCTCTCTCGCGCTGTGCCGGGCCGCACTGCGCAGGCCGGCTCTATCAGAACAGACACGAAGAGACCGAGCGCTCTAATAGGAACAAATTGGCAATGTGTGTGTGTGCGGGCCGATCGTGTGCGGCTCGGAGCTGTGGATTGATAGTGATGCCTAATGATCCCCCTGGGTGGATCAATAGCAATAATCCCCTTTCCTGCCCATCCTTGTTATTGGCAATGAAGAAGTGAAGAGGATCCTGGGAAAAGTGCAGTGACAGGAGCTGAGAGCTTCAGCCTGGAGAGCATCTAAAATCTCACATGGACACACACACACACACACACAAATACTGCATGTATATGAAAAAACAGAGCTACACCTACAGCTACATCCACATCAAGAGGCATAAAAGTGCGCAAATCGAATCAGACGTATATATCGTATCGTGCACATACAACCGATCAATATTTATTCTGCTCTTATGTATTTATTAGCCTGCGCACTTCCTGTGTTTTATATTAAATATTCCAGAAACCCCCCCCTCCCCCACCCCCGGCCACCGGCTCCAAGACTGAACAACTGAATGTCGAGGTAATGCGATTAAATCTTACACAAAGATTATAAACAATGCCAGATTATTCATTCTCTTCATATTCTCTTCTCTAATATCAGAAAGAGCGTCTGTATAGTGTGTGTGTGTGTGTTTGAAAGATGTGCCTAATAGCTATATACTGTATGTTTTTTTAACATGCCAAATAAGACAGTGTAAAGCAGCATCATGTAAAAAATAAATGATAAACGTGACAGACAGTTTGTTATCTTGGAGTAAATTTCAGTGCTTAGGTAGAAATGTGTGTGTGTGTGTGTGCAACAGTGATCTCTTTTAATAAAAAAGGATGATTCAAGAGGTCAGGTGTTCGTGTGTGTGTGTGTGTGTGTCTGTTCAGCAGTGCAAAAGGGAAGTGAAGTGTGAAATCCTAACGGACATCCTGTCTAATGTGTGTGCATGTGTGTGTGTGTGTGTGTGTTTGTGTGTGTGTGTGTGTGTGTGTGTGTGTGTGCTCATCCTACAGTTACATAGACATACATGTCTATCTGAGCTTGTGCATCACTGCCATGAAGCATCAAATCACACACGCACACACAATGCAAACGCATCCATATACTGTAGTAGGCCAGCTGTCACAGTGGATCCTCATTACCCAAGACTGTATCACACACACACACACACACACACACAGCTTCCTTCTACATTTTTAACTGACACTACAGTACAAACACAGGTGACAGGAATGTGATCTGAATATCATCAGAAAGGTGATTATTAGGCATCGAAAAAAAACAATGCGATCGATAAACATGCACAGATATTGATTTTTCAATTATCACCTCACTCTCCTGTCTGAGTCGTCACCTAGACCACTGATTTTATTTTTTCTATTTGATTAATGTAGACTTTTTAAAACCAAAATTTCAAAATTTTTCTTTTTTCAAACTCTATGTTGTATATTTTTGTAGGATGAAATAGTATTTTATAAAGTAAAGTAATAGTAGAATTTTAATTTAGAGACAGAACCATTCTGATTTCCAGGAATGCTGTGAAGGAAACAAAAACAAAAAACAAATAAAACCACTATAAAAGATTGGAATTGCATTCGGAAAAAAAGAATTTTAGAAATTTTTGTAAATTCTTTAAATATTGTAATATTAGGCCTGTTTAATTATTTCCTTTGTTCTGTTTATAATTTAGATTTTATTCTATTTAACGTGGAAGTGATTTTTGCCCTGGTTTAGTGAGGTGTATTTTTCTTTTTATTGTGACTTAATTAAAAAAATTATTAAAGTTTAGCGATTTTTAAAGAAAATAGCATTGTAAAAGAAAAAAAAAGAAGTAGTTTTGGCCATCTGTGTTTCATAGCTATTTTTAAAATTCCTATCTAATAATAAAGATAAGATAAAGATAAAGAGACTTTATTGTCATTGCAGTGAAATTTGTTTGGTATCTCAGAGATCAGCGGCAATTAGAAGCAAAGGAATAAACAAAAGAATAAACACAAGATAGTTGCACTAAAATATAATAAATATAACAGTATATACAAAGAATGGGCGTAAAGTGGGACCTAGTGGGTGCAAACAGTAGAATAGGAAATATTTTCAAAATTTTTACATTTTAAAATTGACAGATTCACATATATATATATTTATTTTATTTTTTTTTATTAATAAATTTATCTGAAATCATTGCTTAGGTGACTAAACACCTGAAAAGTATTACTTGAGACAAACTTTTCTAACATATTTACTGTAACATCAGGAAATTCATTTGTACTGAACAGTTTCAGCTTTTCTTTTCTTTTTTCCTTTGGATGCCTGATTAACATTTTGACTTTACTTTAGTGGCTTCAAAAAGAAAGACCTCGTCTAGGCATAAATCGAGAGGGTTCTTCTTCACAACAGTGAAGACGTTCTTGGCATTTTTGTAATCTTCAAACAGCACAAAATGTCTTTCACAAGAGTGGGGTCAGCCAGGTCATGACTTTCTTAAATAAACGATATCTCGGTTAACAGTAGAAAGAAATATTTCAAGATTCCTAGCGTTTTTTTTGTCTCTGCAACAGTCTGACGTGAGACTGACCAACAGTAAAGTAAAAAAAAAGAAAAAAGAGAGAGAGATACACTGTTTACAGTTTAAGGTGCATAAATGAGGTAAAAATGGTGACAAATAATACAAATATATACTGTTTCTATGTACACATGCATGATGTATATACGAAACTGTACATATGGTGCACCAGCAAGTATGTAACCAGCAAATATTAATAAAGGAGAGGATGAAAAGAATGAAGGATGTGACCATAGTGCGATGTGCAGGACATGCTCTAGACATGCTTAAAGACAACCCGTGGTTACAATGTGAAGAGAAGGAGCATGCAGTAGGTATAACAGTGATAACGGTTAATCACGGCAAGAAATGTTGCTGCAAACATTTTATTCTAAACCTGTGCAGAGTCTCTTTACTTCTTGTACATCTGTGTATTTAATATTTTCTAATAAACCAAACATAGGATTATTCCTACACATTTGTCCTTTTTTTTTTTTTTTTTTTTTTAAAGAAGCCTACAAGCTTCAAAATGTCTTGTTCTGAATAAGGAGAAAGCTTAAATAAATAAATAAATAAATAAATAAAGTTTGAAAGAACTTTGAAAGAAACTTTTTTTATAACTTTTTTACTTTCAACTTTTTTATTATCTTACTAGTATTTGGTTTATGTTAATCTTGTAATAGGTAATAATTGATCAATAATAATAATAATAATAATAATAATCTCAGTAGTAGGACTGGATTTGAGACAGGGCCTTTCTGAATACACCATCAGAAAGAAAATCCATCTCTCTCTCTCTCTCTCTCTTTCCAATGTCATGTCAGTTTAACTCTCATCTCCATTATCCTTTTCTTCCTTCTTCTTCCCTCTTGCTCTGTTTTACCCATTTTCTCTTCCTCCCTTCTCCTGTCTTCTGTCCCATTACCCCAGGATATATAGCTAAAGTCTACAGACTATGCATGTGTGTGTGTGTGTGTGTGTGTGTGTGTGTGTGTGTGTGTGTGTGTGTGTTTATTATACCCCACTGATGTTAAATTCAGGTTTTTGATTGGTCTGTAGTGCAGCTGCAAATCACAGGTTTACATTAAATTATTATTGTTTCCATAGTAACGACTCATACATATGGGCTTGGATGCTGGATGGTGGTGGAGTTTTTTTTTTTTTTTCTGTGAGGAGACGTTTGTTTAAGATTTATGGAAGGAGTCTCCAGTGTCAGTAACAGTAAGAGTCGGAGGTGAGGTTAGATTACGATTGGTTTCAGGATTTTATTGAAGTCATGATGTTTTGTTTGAAGAGTGAATGCATGTTAAGCTGCACATGCAGGTTTTTATTTATTTCCTAGCATGTTTCCATCCAAACATTGCAAGTAACTTCTTCCACTGTAACCCTTGTGAAAAGCTAGGATGCTACAGTAATCAACTAAAATTAGCAAAACTAAATTGTTGGCCTTTTACAGTATTATTATTAAGATTAATACTATTAATATTTCCCACAGTAGCTATTTTTAACTTTAAAAAATAACTTTAAACTTTAAAATCACAACCTAGCCACATTATTTATGCTAGCTCGCTAATTACTCAAACTATCAAAAAGTCTAGAGAATTTTTTATCCTTAAACACGTTTGTAAACACTGTTTCTTCACTGTGATTTATTTTGGAGCTTTAACTAATAAAAACTAATTGGTCTTAGTAACTTAAATGCAAATTCTACAGAAATAAGTTAATTTAACACAACGGTGTAATATATACACATGTACAGGTTTAAAGAATATTTCCAGCATCGTTTAATTACAGGCTACTTTAATACCTACTGCACTGGTTGTATATACTGCGTATAATGTATGCGGTGTGTACAGTATGTACAGTACAGTGTCTATAATGTTGTGCGTTTATTACAGAATACTGTTCAAGTGCAAACAAAAGACAGCTTTTGGGGTTTAAAAGTATAAAGAAATAAATGTTACAAAATAAATGTTCTTTTTTTTTTGACAGATCTAAGCATATAAAATATAAATACAGAATACTAATAGTGATAAATCGACTATTTTAAGTAATTAATAGGAAAGAAGCCATTCCCATGGTCATGTTAGCCATTAGCGATGGTGCACGCTTGGCGCACGTGTCCCGAGCTACGGCTAAATGCTAGCGTTTAATTCATTACATCATTATGTCATCGCAAACTAATCTTCCCAGCCTTCCAGCAGCTTTGACATGCAAATGAGGCTGAAAAATGGCAGTGAGGAGGGGTGGACTCGGGGTGGAGAAGAGGCCGGGGATCATTACGGCGTGAAAATACGCCCTGAACGTCGCCATAACCCCCCCTTTCTTTCTTTCTTTCTTTCTTTCTCTGTCTCTCTCTTTCTGTATTATTCCCAGCTTGTCTTTGCTTCTTCCCTTACTCCTCCTCCTCCTCATCATCATCATCATTTATCTCCTTATCAGTGCACGGTCATCATTATGAAAGAAAATATATAAAGAGCATGTGCAATCCTCCGAGCCTCCCTACAGAGAGAGAGAGCAAACACGGCGACGCGTGGCGCGCGGGGCAGCGTCGTCCCCCTCCTACCCATCTGCATATTCACAAAAAGGCCAGCTGCTTGCGAGTCATCAGCTGTAACCCCTCCTTAACACCTCATCAGCACGCGCCAGCTAGGCTAATGAAGGGTGGGCGGCACCGAGACCACACGCACACACACCCATACACACTCACACACATGAGCACCCAAGGAGTAATCTATAAATAAATATATATTTATACCTACAAAACCCCCCCCCCCCAAAAAAAAATAACAAAAAACAAAAAAACCTTACAGCATCTTTTATCTTTTCAAAGGTTTAATGGTGACGCGAGGTTCTGCCCATTTCTCCCTTTTCATTTCTCAGGCTCGTTCTCGTCTCATCAGCAGGCACCTCGTGACGTGATAATCCTGAGCGCGAACCAATCAATCAGCAGCATTGTAATCATCAGCGGTGCAGAGACAGGGGAAGGAAGGAAGGGAAAAAAAAAAAAAAAAGCCCAAACACTTACCCGGAGTTTCTACCAGTGTGTCTTCTCTGCTCTGCTCAGGGGGAAAACATCAATCTGGGGGTTTCTCTCTCTGCGCAATCTATACACTTAAAAAAAAAAAAAAAGAAAAAAAAGAGGAAAGAAAGACGCATGCCAGTCTAGTGTCCTTCATTTTCGCAATGCATTTTTTTTTGTTCTAAATATAATATTATATTTCCATCTGTCTTTTTTGTCTCTTTGTCCCTCTGTCCTTAACGCTGCCTGCATGGACTCAACACACAGCTTGTCTGTGGAGTGGAGATATGTATTAAAAAAAGCACACATCTACGGTAGTGGATATAAAATGCTGGCGACTACGATATCCTGCAGATCTCTTGGCCTGTGTGTGTGTATGTGTGTGTGTGTGTGTGTGTGTGCGTGTGTGTGTGTGTGTGTGTGTTAGGGTGGGAGGGAGTACAGAAACCAAGGGAGGGTCAAACCTAAATGTTCTACAAAGAACAGGGGGGCTGTGTGGACTTTTTCCCCCTCTCTCTTTCTCTCCGTCTCTCTTTCTCTCCGTCTCTCTCTCTCTCTCTCTCTCTTAGAATCAAACATCCGAACGTTCCCTCCCTCCACATCTCCTTTTCCTGTGCCCCCCCCCCCCTTCTCATAGGCATCCCCTCTCCAGACATGAGCATCCTTTGAGGAGGTTAGCTTGAGCTCGATTCTGAAACTGGAAGTTGCTCCTTCCTACCGGGGTCCGATTTCGCCTTGGGGCTGCGAGTCGAGAAGTCCAGGCAGGCGAAATCACTTCAAACATAAAAGATCATAAAAAAATTAACATTTTTTAAATCTTTGGAGAAACAATGAAGAAAATAAAAGTGCTATGATAAAGGACCAAAAATGAACAATAATAGATCAGTGTGTCATGGATTAAATACTGAAACAATTAACACTAACCTAAAGACGTGAACAGACTGTTTTCCTCATGAGGACAAGAAAAGGCAGGTTTTACTCTCCTACAGATGTGAGAGTGCGGGATTTTACTCTTACAGATGTGTGAGGGCAGGTTTAACTCTCTTACAGACGTGATAGGGCGGGGTTTTAGTCATACAGACATAAAAGGGCGGTTTACACTTTCCTATACACGTGAGAGGCAGTTCCTACTCTCTTAAAGATGTGAAGGTGTCATACAGACGTGAGTGTGTGTTTTTTACTCTCCAATACATGTGAGAGGGCAGTTTTTCCACTCTCACAGACATGAGAGGGAAGGGTTTCAATCATACGGACGTAAGAGGGTAGTTTTTACTTTCCTACACGTGAGAGGGTGGGGTTTACAGCTATAAGGGGGCGGCTTTTACTCTCTTACAGACATGAGAGGGTGGGGTTTCACTCATACAGATGCAAGAGGGTGGTTTTACTCTCTTACAGATGTCAAACGGTGGTTTTTACTCTCCTATACACGTCAAAGGCTGGTTTTTACTCTCCTATACACGTCAAAGGCTGGTTTTTACTCT
>JAQMYJ010000007.1:26177791-26193575 GCA_030014305.1 Clarias laeviceps
ATACACGTCAAAGGCTGGTTTTTACTCTCCTATACACGTGAAAGGGTGGTTTTTACTCTCCCATACACGTGAAAGGGTGGTTTTTACTCTCCCATACACGTGAAAGGGTGGTTTTTACTCTCCTATACACGTGAAAGGGTGGTTTTTACTCTCCTATACATGTGAAAGGGTGGTTTTTACTCTCCTATACACGTCAAAGGCTGGTTTTTACTCTCCTATACACGTCAAAGGCTGGTTTTTACTCTCTTATACACGTCAAAGGCTGGTTTTTACTCTCCTATACATGTGAAAGGGTGGTTTTTACTCTCCTATACACGTCAAAGGTTGGTTTTTACTCTCCTATACACGTCAAAGGCTGGTTTTTACTCTCCTATACACGTGAAAGGGTGGTTTTTACTCTCCCATACACGTGAAAGGGCGGTTTTTACTCTCCTATACACGTGAAAGGGTGGTTTTTACTCTCCTATACATGTGAAAGGGCGGTTTTTACTCTCCTATACACGTGAAAGGGTGGTTTTTACTCTCCCATACACGTCAAAGGCTGGTTTTTACTCTCCTATACACGTGAAAGGGTGGTTTTTACTCTCCTATACACATGATAAGGGTTCTCACATGAATAGTTGAGTAAAAACTGCCCTCTCATGTGTATAGGAGAGCATTCTTCACTTTTCCTGCACATTAAGTTACATGACATTATATATGGCCACGCCCACAAATATTAACCCAGAGGAATATGGGAAATACTTTCGTGACAAACATATGTTTACAGTTCTTTATGATAATGATTGATTATGGACCATGGAAATAATTCAGCTTGTGTAAGCGTTTCCACGTCCCCTCTTAAGCGCCCAACAGTCAACTATTGAGATTTTGAGTAACTGCGGATTTAACATTTTTGTTCTACACATAGATCATAAACTCTTGAATAGAAAATAACGGGTTGAGAAATTTAAATCGTGTAATGCTTTGAACCCAGAAGAACCACAACTCACCAGGAAACTTGTCCTGAGAAGACAGGAAAGTTTTTTAAAAAGCTGGCCAATGAGCACGCAGTCCTGTAACTCCCACCTAAAAGCAACTGGCCAATGAGTAACGAGCCCTGTAGCACCCGCCCACAGATCCAGTGCCATAGTTTTTTACTCTGGTGCACATATAAGAGGATGGTTTTTGCTTTCCTTTTCACTCTCATTCAGATGTGAACAGACTTTTTTCATGATACAGACATAAGAGGACATTTTTTCCCCCTATATAGACATAAGTAGACTTTTTTCAGGAGCATGCTGTTCACAACCTTATTCTGATAGGAAATATTCTGGTTGCACCAAAAATAGTCCGTGTTGATTAAGAGAACACCGTATTGGACACGATGATGTGACTCTGCATCGGGTGTACAGTACATTGTGATTTACTCAACCTCATGCAGTAATGTTTTATAATGATCAGGGGAGCAGTGAAATAAATAATCCTTGTTTAAAGAAATTTATTTATTTAACACTCACACACACACACACACACACACACACACACACACTCTTTGGGTGTCATCAGTCCACCTTGCTACATGATTCTTTTTTTTTTTTTGGTTTGGAAGAAAACTGGAGAACCTGGAGGAAGGCCAGACAAACACAAGCAGAACAAGTGTAACTTCAGACAGACAGGAACCTGAGTTTAGGTTCGAAACCAAGAACCCTGGAACTGTATGTCAACAACAACAAAATCTGCTGCACCACCATGTCATGCTTTTTTTTTTCATTTGTTTGTTTTTGATTGTAACAATACAAAATGATCATAAAAACATCATGTTGGGTGATTGACCAGATTTCCATTTTCGACTTCTGACACATAAGGATGTAATACAATGGATAGCGGTTCATTAAAGGGAAGGAAAGCGGAAAAAAAAGACTTTCACACTGCGTGTAGTTGATTGTGTAGAGTTGGCTTCATCTACTCAGGTGGATGTGAAACCAGGGGGTTGAAATAGAAGGGGTTTTTGTGAGTTTGTGAGTTTGTGTGTGTGTGTGTGGGGGGGGGGGGGCTCTGCTTTTCTCCACCGAGTCTCTTCCTACTCTCACTCTGTTGTTTTATTATTAATCTAGCTGATTTTAGCTACAGCTTCTCACCCAGAGGTCTCTCCTGACCCTCTGACCTGCCAAACACATGCACTCACACACTATTGCTTATACACACACACACACACACACACGCTGCTGTTGGATATTCTCCTGACGCCACCTGGCCACGGATACACAGCAGTGATTCTGTGCTCCTGTGAAGCGCATGTTCTTGCCGTGGGACCCAGAGGAGAACACAAAACATCCGATCATGAAATACTAGAAATAGTAAAGACAAATAGAAAACTCTATCTATCTATCTATCTATCTATCTATCTATCTATCTATCTGTCTGTCTGTCTGTCTGTATGTTTTATGTTTAATCCATTAAAACACATATGTGAAAAACAAACAAACAATAAAATACATTTTAGATTTAATGCTAAATGCTATATTTAATGCTTCATATATATAGAAAGAGAGAGAGAGAGAGAGAGAGAGAGAGAGAGAGAGATTGTCAAATAAAATAAAAGATAAAATCTATCAATGGTCTTGTAAATAAAATTTGATTAAAAATATTCATAGAAATTGCATTCTTTGAACAAAATCTAACAACATTCTTGAGATTTTGCAAATGTGCAGAGTTAAAAAGGTTTTTAAAAATCGTCAGAAAAAAATACACATTTTTAAAAAATGTAAGGTATTCAGTAGAATCTTCCACAAAGATACAAATATTTTCATGTAATTATTATTTTTAATGGAAAAAATACAGACATGCTGCAAAGAAAACAACAAATATTATATCAGGAAAAAATTAAAACTTTTTACAATTTCTGGTTGGGATTAATAAAGTACTCTGTCTATCTACTGTAACTGAACTATTGCTCTAAAGTGAATTGGAGATTATTTACATTAGAAGCTTTCCTAAAATATTTAAACAAGCCTTGAACTGATTATAAGCACAGTACAAGAAATGCCTAATATAATTAAAAGTATTTGTTAGTAAAATAATATTTTAGTATGAAATATATTTTTAAAAAATCAATATTTTATTATTATTATTATTATTATTATTATTATTATTATTATTATATTTGCACGATTTACCTTATTTTAATCAATATGCATCATCTTCTATGTATCATGTTTAATCAAAAAAAGGGAAAATAACATATTGTTCAAGGATTTATGTTTTGAGGAGACTTTCCCACATTAACAAATTTACCAAGATCTGGAATTAGTAAAATTTGGAGATTTTGTCAGGAGGTTGTCAGGAGGTTTGTCAGAGTCTGGAATAGCACAATGTGTTCAGAAGCTGTCAAAAAAAAACGAAAAACTGAAAATCTGGACAATTCACAGCAAATCGTGAGATGTAAATCATGAAGGTTTATAAACACTAAATCATAAACAGTTCCTGACGGTTCAGCTTGAGCTTCCCATTGAGTCAAAAGCAGATTGTGAGCAATTTGCGAGTTCCTCACAATATTTCATAGCTAATACATAGCCAGTTCATAAGAGATTAAGGTATCGGATGTCACATGACCAAGATCTATCAAAGACAAACAGTTCTGGAAAGTGGAAAAATCTTGTACTTTGATTCAGTCAGTTATTACAAAATTAATAACTGTTTCTCAATACCATCCTCAAGAGGAAGTTACCATGCCAAGCTGCATTCTTTTTTTTTTCTTTTTTTTTTAAATGAAAGCGGGGAAAAACAAGGCTGGTGAGAAAACAACTTTAAAGCCGTTATAATCTTAGTGTGAACTTGTTTAGTAGACTTACAAACGTTAAATGTTACCATACAATTTAAAAGAAATACAACATGTCCTGATTAATTTAGGAATGTAATGATTAAATTTAAATTTGCACTAAAACAGTGATTGAATATTGATTGATTTGGTTTTATTCCACACATGATCACTGCTCCAAATTCATAATAAGTAATAAAGCAAAAACAGAAATAATATTCTGGTTATATTTCAGTGTCGTTCTTCTACAGACCTAAAGTCATATGCAACTGTGGTTACAAGACAAACCAGGACTCATGAAGAAATTTCTGGTGAATGAAAGTGTAAAAATCCTTGGCATTTAAAGAAGACTTCAAGCACAGTGCAGTTATCAGACTCTTACCTGCAGTAAAACTTATGAATGATGTAAATGTTTTAAAGAAGGCCGTATGTCTGTGAATGACGATCCCGGTCGAGGTGGTTCGGAGATCACTACAGTCGTTCTCATGAACATTCAGTGAGTGGAACACCAGATGCTTGAAAATCGACGGATAACGTCGCCAACTTGCGGAAGAGATGCATCTGTCTGTGTGAACTGTACACACAATCATTCACCAACACCACTTGTATATTACAGGAACTCGGCTTGGAGTTATTGCCACATCTCCCGTCCAGTCCTGACCTCGCGCCAAGACATTTCCACATGTTTAGGGAAACATTAAAGGAGTTCCTGGGAGGCCGGTGTTTCACACATGAAGCAAGCAGTCCGATCATGGCTCTGGCATATTGGGAAAACTTTCTACCTTGTTGTTATCCAAGCACTAGTAAAACACTGGGGAGATTATATAGAGACATAAAGTTCTGTTATTCTGCACAATCAAATGTCTCAGTTTGACTTGAACGCCCCTTGTGGAAAAAAGCTTAAGCCTCCTTTTGTGCCATTTGTTGTATTTAATCAAGGAATCCTCCTTTATTGTAATTAGCACAGGATTACATAATCAGCTTCCGTGCTAATTAAAATCACTTTAAGCTGAAAAAAAAAATTAAACTGTAGTTAAACCAAACTGTGAATATTCACACATTATATTTGAACTCTTGGTGTGATATGGTTTTTAATTAATTAGTTAATTTCTTAAAAAAAAAAAAAAAAAGATAACACATTTAATGTCATAGTCTTAACATGTTTCTCTCCGTTCCATATGAATCTCATTAAAGTTAAATGTGAAAGTGTTAATTACAGCTGGGAATTTTCACCAATTATCCCCGATGATAATTAAGATCATTAAGAAATCAAGATAGAGTCAGAGTCACCCCTCATTTAGCTTAAATGTATTTAACGCAGACATAACAGTCTCGGCTATAAGACATTTGAGATGTTAATTAGCGTAATTAATGCCTAATTAACCCTCGGTAGGGAAGAAGATGATTATATAAAACATGTACGAGTGGCGTATCGAGTAAAGTCGTTTCTGAACAGCAGCTTACTCAGCAGGTCATGCAAACGCTAATACGCAAGCTGTTAACTAACTTAGCTAAGCTAATTCAAATTGGAGCAAATTGGATGTTGGAGTCAAATTGACATTAGCTAAAATGCTGTCTGCTGCAATGTTGTTAAGGATAAACACTAAACGATTAAGACAAGAATTTAAGGATTTTTACCTTTTGAGATAAATTTTTGTGTCATTCGTTGTGTTTCAAAGAAACAGCCTTTATTGTAATTGTATTGTATTGTAATTAGAACAGGGTTACATCATCAGCTTCCGTGCTAAGTAAAATCACTTTAAGCTGAAAAAATTAAGGTGATTATTGGTGTCACGTTCGGAGAATTTAGTGTAAAAACTGGATCCAATTCCTCACACCAGTGCTGTAGGATGAAAAGCACTGTGTGTGTCGTGTGCCGTGGTTTATACCAACCTGCTGGATTCAATGACAATAGTGTAAGTGCAAACTGATCGGACATAGGAATAACTCGGATTGATTGCGTTGGATGTGATGAGAGTGTGATCATGTGCCTGATGGGAAATTAATGAAAATATAATAGACATATTGAGACACACTGAGAAAAAAAAAAAAAAAACTCTTCTCAACAGTATTTGACTGATAATTAGTAACCAAGTAACTGGTGTAAGGATATAATGTATCTAATGACGGAAACTTCAAAGCACTTCCATAAGTCGCTCTGGATAAAAGCCTAAATGCCTAAATGTACATGACACAACAGGGACGCAGTTAGGAAGTAGCATGAACCTGATAAATGCATGTTATCTAATTTTGACCCAGTTCCCGCTGCATTCTTCATCATTTTTATCACACATTTGGAACTTCATGGTCTGCCAGTAGCTAAATTATGCTAAGCAATGAGCTAGCCTGTAGCAACTGAATGTTTATACTCTCACAGAAAATGTGCTTAAATAAAAGAGAATCTGGGAAACTGAAGGGATCTTTTGATGATTGCAACTTTGTTGCTGGCGGCATTTTATGAATACAATGTTAAGGACGATGTCGTAGCATTAAAGCTAAGGTGCTGCATGATCAGAAACCACAAACTTGTGTGTAGGTTTTAGCTAGGTAAATGTGTCAGGTAAATACAGTAAGAACAAATACACAGCCATCTAGCATCATCTAATTGGTTTCTTGAAGATTTTATGCAAGTTACGCAGGTTTGTACAGTACGATAAATAGTTTTAACTTCCTGTGTGGTGATTAAACTCAGAGCTAATAATAATGAGCTAGCAATTTTAAGTTGTGTCAGTCTTATAGCCAATGGTTTTTCTCTCTTGCTCTGTGGGATTATGGGTAATCGTCTTCCATGCTCAGCCTCAGTACGTGTGCGTCACTCGTATCGTCAACATCTGTGCGCGCGTGTACTGTTTACTACAACATTGTGACCACGTGTGTGCGCGCGCATGTAAAGCAAAAGCAAGTGTCATTAGAGAGGTTCTTTGTTAAAGAAGTTTCCCAACAGAGCAGTGTTTCCTTTACACACACGCTAACGGAAACACTTTTCTGTCGGGAAACTTTAATTTGTTTTATTTTTATATTACATTTTGAATTCATTATTTTTCTTTGAATATGTTTTGGTTGTGGAACGAATCATCTGAGTTTTCATTCTTTCTTAGGGGGGAAATTCGCTTTGATATACAAGCACGCTTCCGGAGCGAATTATGCTCGCAATCACAAAATAATCTACCTGAAGAAACGTAAACAGTTACATTTTAAAAGAAAATATTTGATTCTAAAAAAAATCGACTTGTAAAAATAATTCTAAAAATGAAAAAAGATTCAAACATACACCCACCTACATTTCTGAAAATCAGATTTTAAACTAAACAAAATAATTTTATATATAATATATAATTAAAATAATTTTAAGTGTAATGGTAAACTATTCTACAAGAAAACCAATCCAATTGAAATTAACTGTAAATAGTACTTAATTCAGCTTTGTAAAACATAGACGAGATTTTCTACAAAAATCTATTTTTTCATCTTCTATTCATCTTTTAGTTTTTAATTTTATCTCTTATCTGCATAAATGATCTTTGGTCAACTCCAGGTCTCTGTCTCTCTCTCACACACACACACACACACACACACACACACAGTGTGACAGCGGTTGATGTGAGGAAGGAGGTGTAAAAGATGATGAAAAATGGGAGCGTCACTTTTCTGATTGTTATTCAGAGAAGTGGCAGGAGATGGAGGTGGAGAGACATCACCACACACGCGCACACACACACACACACACACACACACACACACACACACACACACACACAAGTCAAAATGAAAAATAAATAAGAGAGACCTGGAATATCTGACACACACACACACACACACACACACACACATACACACATTTGCTATCACCATGTTGAAAACAACAAAACCAGCAATGACAATATGAAATCAGGAAATCTACTGACCTGCAGCAAAGAAATATTTTGTAAGTAAAACGAACAAACAAAACTTTCGAACCGTTCTGTAAAACACGAGGATCCCAGTGTTCTTCTCTGTTTCAGAAATTTTCAATTTAAAAATTAATTCATAATTATTTGTTTGTTAGCAGTTTTTTTAGTTTTGCTATTTAAATTTTTATTATTGCATGTTTACTTATCTGCATATAAAAAACATAAATACTGAATTTAAATATATAAAAAAAAATATTTTCCAAGTATTTAATTTTTTATTTTATGCTGGATGCAGCCCGGATAAAATGGGAGGGTTGCGTCAGGAAGGGCATCCGGCGTAAAACCTGTGCCAAGTTGTAGTGCGGACTGGATAGTCCGCTGTGGCGACCCCTTGTCGGGAGCAGCCGAAAGACCAACAACAACAACATTGAAACACATAATATTTATATTTCACATTTATCAAAATATATATTGCATACTTGAAACATTCATTTAGTTATTTGTTTATTTAGTTAGTTAGTTTAATAAATTACAGGAAAGCATTACAAAGTTTCTGGACAAGACTTCCCATCACCCCCCTGTGAATCATGTGTCCTTGATCTTGTTCAAATGTTTTGTTGAATTGTTCAGTACTTTGTTCCAACTGTGTCTTCTTCAGTTCTATGTATGTAATGTCTTTTTGCACCAGGTCTTTATGGAGCAGCTCTCATGTTCAAGCATTAGCGATACTTTATTCTACATAGTGAAAGTTCTTGTACCTGTTTTTGTGCGTCGTTCATGATGTATATCAATAAAGAGTTTGCATCTGACTTTGTTTTTTACATCGAACTGTATATCACTATTTCTAATTCTTAGAATAAAAAATGTTAAACCAAACACACATACTGTAGTACAAAACCTGTTTCAACTGAAAACCTCTTTTAAAATAAATCTGAAAATACTTATTTCCATACATTTTTGGATTTTCAACAAATCCAACAAAGAATATTTATTAATAATTTTTTTTATTTATATTTTTTGCTTAAAATCATTTCAGACTCTTAGCAAACTCAACACCTGATTGAAAATACATTAAAAAAAATTATCCTTGAAAAGACTTTTTAAAAACCTTGGTTCCTTACATAAAAAAAGAAATAAAGAAATTTGCTTTTTTTTTAAAATCTTTTCCTTTTCATGTTTTGCACCTAATTTTCACCTGACATAACGTTTTTCTTTTATGGAAAGAAAAGAAAAGAAAGAAGGACCGAGGTGTCAGACATCTCATCACCTGCGTCTGGGTTAGACAGGGGAACTGAGAGAGAAAAGGGGTAAGTACACGGGCAGGATGGAGTCTGAATTACCCCAGATTGAGAGCGTTGCACCACATAGACTTTTTTTTTTTTTTTGCTTTATTTTTTTTTTATGAAGCAGATTCCTAAAAAAATATCATTGCTTAAAAAAACACATTTTTTAAAAATATGAGGTTTGCCATGATAAAGTGCAAAAGGCATGAGCCAGCCATCATTTCTTCATAGTTTTTCTTCCAAACCTCCAGACTTTCTTTTGATTTTAATGCAGTCTTGAGGAATAATACTCAAGGCTTTTTGAAGGACTGTTTTGTCTCATGAAGGAAGTTTTTGTCTCTCATTATTTTCAGTTCAGTCTCTGTATCTGAGCAGTTTCAGAGTTCCAAATTACGTTTTTATTTTTATTTGGAAGCATAAAGACTCGAGTGAGACCCAGTGAGAAACAGGTGCAGATGGTGACAGATGATCAGGCCGGTGATTATTATACTGCTGATGCTGAATTCTGAGTGGTTTGAACAGAAGGGAGGGGAAATGAGGTCGCTGCTGAGGTTGTTACATAAACAACCAGTTTTTAAATTATATCTTTAGGCACTTTGCAGCCTAACACAGTAAAACATTTGTTCCCATCTCTTTAATGTAATCTACATCATTTAAGTTAGTTTAATATAAAATAATAAATAAATACATAAATAAATAAAAAATAAATAAATAATGCCCATATTTATTTATCCAAATTATTTATTCAACAAAAATAAGGCTTATTATGAATGAATGAACCATAAAACAATAATGATAATGAGATAATGTTTTATATACAGTATATATTTTTAATGTTAACATTTAAATCAATATTTTTATATTGTTAAAACATATACAACACTTTCCATTTGTTGCATTTGTCAAAGAAATGCATACATTTGTTACAAAATTAATTTGTTGCATTTGTAAAAAAAAAATAATAATAATGATAATTTGCTTGAAATTTTTTTGCATCTTTTTTGATTGACTTTTATTTTTCACGCTGGAAACAAGCAAACATATATATTCATCTTAATACATTATTTTTTGTTTTCTCTAAGTAGCGCAAATGCAAAATTATATTAGTGCTCATGTATTTAAAATGTATTAAGGTAATAATGTATTAAACATTTATGGAAGGAGTCTCCAGTGTCAGGAAAGAATAGTTAATGTTATAAGCTGTGTGTCATTTAAAATCATTGATTTTAAAACAATGAGAACTGAGAAGGAATGTCTATTTACAGCTGCTATAACTTAAGCAGAACTTGTTTTGCAGTTGTATATATAACTGTGAAGAGATTTAAAAAGTGTCATTTTATTCAGAAATTCATGGGAATAAAGTACATCAAGATACGATATTATAGGAAAACAATCAACATAAGGTGTAAACTGTAACTCTGCTTCACATCGATTATTTTTCCTATAACAGCACGACACAGCGTGTTATTCCTTTACTCTGTTAATTTTTTTTTGTAGAAGTGACGGTTCATAAGAATCATGTATTCTATGCACCAAAAAGACATTCCTCTAAATAAGCACTTAAAGCACAACAAGGAGGTCGATCCTTTCCGGAAAGCGCATCTTGCAGAACCCAGAGATGCTCCGTCTTTCAGATGAGGTCACGTCCATGCTGCAATTCTTCAAACTCGCTCATGCTGAAAAATACAAAGACAGAGAGTGAAATAAAAAAAAATAATAATAAAAAAGGAGGCTTTTATTTATTTTTTTTCTTTCTTTGCGATGTTGCCATTTTTGATGGTGTTTTTTAGGAATTGTCTAAGTCGCACAAATCGTTGTAAATTGGAAATCTGTGCACTGAAACGGCACAGACAAGCACAAAAGAGCGGCCCGCATTACCATATATATTATAGACGATATTTTGTTGCTCGTTGCTCTCGAGCGATCCAAATGGGTCTGCGCCGCGTGCTTCCAGGAAGCATTTGTGTGGCTGGAGATGATAACCCTGCTTTTAGCTTTCCTCCTGTTAGACCCCTGCTCTTTGGATTTTAAGAGCTGTGCAAATCGGCCTCATCATAATATGTGTGTGTGTTGAGTGAGTGATGTGATTATGTTTTGAGGAGGTGACAGACTGGTAGAAATGGCTCTGTGTGTGTGTGTGTGTGTGTGTGAGTGAAAGAGAGAGAGAGAGAAAGAGAGAGAGAGAGAGAGAGAGAGAGAGAGAGAGAGCGAGCATGTTTTTGGGGGTGACCCAAACCCAGAGACATGAAACAGAAAAATGGAGAGAAGGTGGAAATGGGAAATTAAAATTATTTTAAAATAATTCATTAAAAACGGACAAATATGAATATAAATGATGGGCTGAATAACATTTCTCCAAAGTAACATCCAGAGGCACATTTATGACCTGCATTGAAAGCTTTCTTTTCCAAATGATAAAAACACTTTAGATACTAAAACATATATATTTTTTGTTGTTGTATTAATAATAATTAAGTAATAATGTTGAAGTAAAATAAAAAATAACAATTAATCACCGTGTTGCATAATTTCATTCATCAGTGATGTCAAAAGTCATAAGACAGAGGTTTGAGCGAGCATTAACCCCAACCCTAAACACTGACCTTCACCCTAAAACAAGCCCAAGAGAGTCAAAAAATTGTGCTCACATGATTTGAATCCCATTACATTACATGCAAAGGTTTTTATTTTTTCTTCATTTGTTTGTTCTAGAAAGAGAAAGGAAGAGAGATGTGTGTGTGTGAGTTTGTGTGTTTGTGTGTATGAGTGTGTTTGGGACATGCCGGCTGCACAGAGGGTTATCCCTGGGCTTATCATGTCAGGCCATATGAATTCATTTCATATTCTGGCAAATGGCTGTTCACGGCGGGGGGTTCATGGCACTACCTTTCCCCCCCCTACGCCCCTTTCTCTTTGATTTGGCTCATTTGAGCGGCGCGGTCCCAGGCAGCTTGTTAGAACCGCCACCTCACTGACGCGACCCCCTGGATGGAAGGAGAAGGGAGACAGGAGGAGGGGGGGGGGCAACACGGTGACACAAAGAGCCAGTCGGAGAGGCGGACGAGTGCGGGGGAGCTGTGAAAGTGGCCAGGGAATGCCATCTTCTGACAGGAAACAGGAAGTGCAAGAAACTGAGGTTAGTTTCATATTAAAGGAGTGTTAGTTTTGTTTAGGGATGCGACATGGTAACATACACATACGCAGATTCACAGACCTCGGGGTAACCTAGCATAGCCAAGATAATACAGTACAGCAGCACCTTGGTATACGAATTCAATCCGTTCAATTCAATCCGTTCATTTCGTATTGCAAAATGTATTCAAATAAATTTGAATTTGAATTGTCCCATAATGTGAATGCAGATAATCTGCTTCAGCCACCCAAAAACTATGACCAATTTTACCGATTCCCATCACTATAATCACATTTTTGCTTGGAAAAATAATCAAAAAAGACACGTAAATAAAGTAAAATATGAAATAAATAGACATTAAACCTCACTTAGCCTTAATTTATGATTCCTCTTGACAAACGGCTCCCTTTTCTTCTTGCTACCGTCTTCGATAACATTCTTGGAACCCATGGTGCTATAGCTTCACTAAATCTTGCAAAAACATGCAAACTAGCTTCGCTAGGCTTTCCACCGAGACAAACAAGTTTTGAACGGCCCCCAGATGTACATGCAACCGGAAGTACATGCGACTGGTTCAGTCGCTCATATGCTGGAAATGTTTCGTATGGCAAAGCAAGATTATTGTTCTTAAGGCGAAAAAATTTGCAAGGCGGGGCGTTAGTTTGCCGAGGAACCGCTGTACTGTACATGTATGTTATTGGAAGGTGGAAGTAAACAAGAGGCCTAAACAGATACCGAAGTTCAAGTTTGATTTGAGAGCGCAACCGCAATGTCAGGAATTTTTTTTTATTTGTACTTTATCACAAAGCAACTTTACAGTGATCTGAAAATTCCCAGCTGAGACAACATAAGGAAAGAAACCATGCCAAGAGCCAGGATTCCAAAAGGGGATTCTACATCATTACATTATACAGGTGTATAAAAAGTAAAGACCAAAAAGAAGTGTGTTGCTGATTTATCCTGGACGTGTCCTGGATGTGTCTTTTTACGATTACAGCAGCAAAGCTCGACAGGATCCACGTGAGATTACCCACTGGAAAAAAAAATTATGAGATTGGGGCATTTGGGGGGTAGAAATCTTCAGGGTATCCATGTGGGAACATCCACGGGAGCACGGTCGCCTCGAAAAGTCATTTCCCAGACTTTCTCAGACGTAATTGCAAAACAAACTGTTCGGAGTGAAAACACCAGATTCCTGAATGTCCTGCTTCTTCTTTTTTTTCATTGCTTTTGACAACGTGTTAAAAAGCGTTCGGCTGAGGTCAAAGGTACAGGAGCGTTAACTGCTCATAATGGCTCGCATATGCACATCCATTTTGACTGAAAATGTTAAAACGTGTTCGGTTCCTGGGCTAATACAGTCCGCGTCTCTTCTGTACAGGTCATGCCTTAAGACGGAATGATATTCTCCAAAAAAAAAAAAAAAAAAAAAAGAAAGAAATGATGGTATTTTGGCCTTTCTATTTGCCAAGGTCAGACTCATTCATCACAGCGGAGCGCGCAAAGGAGACTAGAGACTGGACCAAGCCTTGAATCTATAATGGAGCCAGACAGACAGCATAGAATGTAGCGACGGAAAAAAGAAGGTGTGTGTGGGGGGGGGTGTACAAAGTATTCAACCCCCTGCGTACCACAAACCCGGCCCGTATGATTATACATAGAGATGAGGGGGTAACCTTGGGATGGTGCTGATAAAAAGGGCCCGGGGAGGGGTGGAAGGAGTCTGGAGTTCAATCAGCAATCAGACAGACAGACAGACAGACAGACAGACAGACCTGACCAGCATGGGACGAGCCGTACTCGCAAATTATTTTCATTTCCCTCCTTATATATAAAGAAAACAGCAAGGCACCATTACTGACCCCCAAACTAAAACCCATCTCCATCCCCCATCCCATCTCTCTACACCCCATGAAAAAATAAATCTAATTTTCCCATCTCCGCCACCAAGCGACATTCCCCTCCTGCAGGCTCTCCCGCTCGCCGTCCCTCGGCCCCTCCCATCCCCTCCATCTTCTCATACTGACACACTCTTCTTCTCTTCTCTTCTCTTCTCTTCCCTCTCTCTCTCTCTCTCTCTTACATTCCTGCTCCAAGCAAGGCTCCATTTTGTAATAAGTTCTGATCAGTGTTTCTACCAATTTGCATTCTGCTCTGAGAAAATGGAGGAACCGTCTCGATGGGGCAGGAAATGGAAAGAGATAGTAGGGGGAGAAAAAGGGGGCAGAGAGAGAGAAACAATCAAATATCTGAATGGATGAGTGTGTGTACAGGAGGATGGGATACTGTGTATTTGTGTGTCTGTGTGTGTGTGGTAGGCATTTTGTGGGCATCACAGAAATGTGTCTATGTGTGTATGCGTGCATACACGCACATGTGTTTTATTTCATTTCCAGGTGGAGAGACATCAGAAAAGTGCAGTGTACCCGTTCGCTTATTTACATTCGACAACACGAGCTCACGGAGCCGGAAGCGAGACAGGTGGCTGCGTGCATCTGAGAACACCAGACGGATCGGCCATGAGCTCGATGTGAAATCCTGTCTGTCTGCATACACATCTACACAACAGTAGCAGCAAGAGTGAAAGAATGTACAGCACGCTATCATGGTGAATCGGTTCTTCTGCTAAATAATGCAATAATATTCCATTTTCTTGAATAGAAACTGTCGGATTTAGTGCACGGCTAGAAAAGCTCGAGTTTGGAAAGACACTGAGGTACAGTATCATGCACAAAGAAGCAATAATGACTGCACTGTAAATTGCACTATAACTGCTTAGTATCAGGAAATGATGCAACTGCTTACTAACAAGATATCTTTTTTATTTAATTATTTAATGAATAGGAGGTTAAAGAATACACTCGGAATAAGAACTATAACTCCTGTAGCAGGAAGGTACACTGGACAGTTTTAGTAGTAAAAACAGGTTTTTAACAGGAAACTGGTCTAGCAACTATTTCATAACAGGTTGTATTGTAATATTTTAGCAACACTTAAATAACACTAGCTTTTCAGTACCAGAATATGTCATAGCAACATTGCAGTAAAAAAAAAAAAAAAAAACAGAAACACACACCTTAGGCTGTGATGCGGTCAAAGACATAAAGGCGCAGCCCACGTTATCACACCCGTGCTGATATTCAGCACAACAGCACAACCTCAAGTGTGATATTCTTTTTATACAACAGATCTACAAACACCATGGGTTTTACTCTCTAACAAAAGTACTTTATTTATTTAGCAATAAAACCATTCTTACAGTAGTAATTATTCAGTGACAGGAAATTACACTCTTATTGTTTAGTAACAGGTGCTAATTAGGTAACAGGAGATTACATACAGTAGAAACTGTTTAATAACATTAAGTAACTATTTTATAACAAGAAGTTACAGCGGTACCTCGGCATAGGAATTTAATACATTTAATTTTAAATGTAAATGATGTAAAATATAAAATAATTAGTCTGTAAACCTGCCTTATCCTCTTGGCACCATCTGCTTTAAAAACCAAACGGAAAGTGGTTCTCTTTTCTTCTTGCTAACATTCTTGGAGCCCACGGTGCTGTCTTTACTAAATCTTGCACAAACTATATACACTACAATTCAAAAGTTTTAGAACACTTTCTAACTCCATGATGGTTCCTGATTTTTATTTCTTTCTACATTGTAAAGGCTGAAG
>JAQMYJ010000007.1:26193675-26211251 GCA_030014305.1 Clarias laeviceps
CCCCAGTATTGTTGTAGAATGTAGAAAATAAATCACTAAACAAAAACAGAAATTTGCAAGTGACCCCAAACTTTTGAACGGTAGTGTATAAAGAAAAAAAAAACCACACACACACACACACAAAAAAAACATGTAAAAATATTGAATATGTTATTCACTCGTATGCTGAAAAGGCTTCATACTGTATGCTTTGGCAAATTTCTGACAAAATTTTAGCTCTTAAGGTGAAAATTCCCAAATTCCCAAGTTTGAATGTCGAGGTACATTGTAGCTGTTTAATAAAAGGAAGTTACACTGAAACTATTACGCAACAGAAGGTCACATAGTAACTGTTTAATAACATCCATTAGAGTGAAGCGAAAAAATTTGGATTGAAGCACCTCATCTTTGAAACCATCGTAAACAGTCAGTGATATATCACTCATCTCATCTCTAATTTAGAAGAATTCACACCTGACTAGCAGGACTGTCTGAGTCCAGAGAGCCAGAGAGCAGCAGAGATCCCAGCGCAGGGTTCCGGGTGAGGAATTAACTCACTGCCAAGGCTGTGGTCAGGATTTGGAGCCGAGATAGCAAAGTTAATTACCGCTTGGCTGGCTCGGCCTTTCCTCACAGTCTGTATAGAATAAGGTTTTCATTAATAGTGTAGAGAAGATCGGCGGTTATCTGTGCCTCCGGAGAGTCAGCAGTGGTGGTAGTGGTGCTGGTGTGGAGGGAGAGGGAGGGAAATCTTTCATACAGTTTCTCCATCTAATTTTCAAGCATGCATTTCTGAATAAAATTAATTTCCTCATCTGTGTAATAAATCAAAAGCAAGTGATTGCTGGTGCTTCTAGTCCAGCAAGACACAATGAGATCTGCTCTCTCTCTCTCACACACACACACACACACACATATACATTTTCCATACCACTTTCCCTGTGTAGGGTTGAAGCTTATCCCAGGTAACTCAGGGCATAAGGCAGGGACCACCCTGGATGGAGTGCCCACTCATCACAGTGTACAGGCAACCATCCATTTACACACCCAGTCATACAGAACACTACGGGCAATTTGTAAACCCCTATCAGCCAACAATATGTCTTTAATTTGTGGGGGAAACCCTGAGTACCCTGAGGTTACTCTTGTTTGCAAATTTGCATGTACACTTTAATTCAATTCAAGTCAATTTTATTCGTATAGCACAATTTTAACAATTGATATTGTCGCAAAGCAGCTTTACACAATCAAAAGAATGATGGAAGTTTGTATGAAATGTGAATGTGTATGAATCAAAATGATAAGTCCATGATGAACAAGCCGAGGACGGCGGCGACAGTGGCAGGGAAAAACTCCCAGAGATGGTAATAGGAAGAAACCTTGAGAGAACTTCGTCATTTGGGTTCTTCGCACTTTATGTTGTTTTTTTTTGTCTTTTGATAGTTTTTAGTTAGTTTTGTTAATTTATGGTGTCAATCTTAGTCAGCCAATTAGGTGTGTAGTTTTAATTAGTTAGTTTTGTTAACTTATTTAGTTGATTTATGTTGAATGTTGGTCGTGGAGTAACGTTGCTTTGTTCCCACGTAACCCGTTAATTAAATTATCCGATCGTTACAACTGTGTACTGAACTGTATATGGTTGAAATCACAATTAATGCCTATTTGACTCGATTTGACTTGACCTACAAAATACATGAGAGGACATGTAAACCCACGCATACAGACTGGTGGTGAGATTTCGAGATTTGAACCCTGAAACCATGTACTGTAAGAGAAGGGTAACCGTTCTAACCTCTTACCCCCAAGCCTAGACCCCCGTCTAGTTTCTTCTTTGACAGATACAATTATTTACAAGTTGCAGAGTTGGAATACAATTGAAAATGCATACAACCCACAAAACTCACCTTGGCCCATCCTCAATTATCAAGTCCACTCATGATCAACTGAAGCCGATAATCAAATAAAATACCAAAGAATAAAGTAACTTGGATTGTCAAGGGAAATGAGAGAAACACTGTATGTATAGTTTAAATATCCTCAGTTACCCAACAAACCCTTGAAGAACTCTCAATGAAGCCTTGAAAACCCCCGGTTTAAAGAGTGCACAGCAAACTAAATGTACTGTGATGGTCATCACACTGTAAACCCGAATAAGTTACCAAAACTCAAAAACTTTGAGGTAATCAGTTACATCGATTTTTTTAAAGTAATGATGTTTCCAGTTTTAAGTAAATGGAACAATGAGTTTTTGAGATTGTTGTACTCATTCATATTAATCGTTCTTTACGTGCATTATTGAGTAGCCGAACTCATACTATTTAATAGCAATTATCTTTTTTTTGTTGTTGTTGTTGCAAATCAAATAAATTGTTGTTGGTCTTTCGGCAATGGGTCGCTACAGCAGACAATCCGGTCCGCACACAAGCTTGGCACTGGTTTTATGCCAGTGACCTTCCTGACACAACCCTTCCATTTTATCTGGGTTTGGGACGGGCACTTCATCCACCACCACTGAGCCACCAGTGCCCTATTGCCCTGATGACGTCAGACACAAAATCACTAGTCTGAAAGATTTTAAGTTGGTGGAACTTACAGTTACTGTTACTTAAGTACTTACAGATACTTAAAATATCAAATTTGTTCAGCTAACTTGAAAAGTGTAATTTCTACAAACTCATACTGTAAATACCAAAAAGTTCTAAATACTCATCAAGGTCTATTAAATTGATCTAATTGTAATTATTTAACTTAACAGTACTCAATATGTTTAATTTCTTTGAGCATTAGGGTTTACAGTGCAGGGTTACATTTACGCTCCAATACTCTTCATAAAGGGTTTTTATTCTTTTTTTGATGTTCAGTACTCACACTGATTATAAAGGAGAACCAACTCAGAAACCTTTAGCCAGCAGTCTTTCCCTGAGCGCGACTAATACAGGACTGGAGACTCCATTTACTCAAATCACACTGTAAAAACATATAAAACATCACTTCTGATTAACCTAAAGCGCATACTGTATTTCATAACATTTCGTCAGTTCTGTTGGTTCTGCATTAACCCCAGACTTCCTGTTAAACCCTAAGGTGGAACCTTTAACCTGTTTAACTCAACAAAAACACTAACATCTATTCATCTTCCGAATACAGGATCGTCTCACAAGACGAGTTCGGCGTGATGTGAAGAAGGTTGCGTAGTTTTTTTTTATTATTATTATTCATAAGGATGTCATGTGATACATTATACATGCCGTGCTTTGTAAGATTCAATGCATGTTTTCCGCATGATTTCCCACCGGAACAGCTGGAGAGGGGGTTTGGATACGCAGTGTGCTACACTGCCCCAGGCTAACACTTCAAGACCAGCAGGCATTACGAGTGTGAGAGGAGTGTCTGAGTGTGTGAATGTTCTCCACACCACAGGATGGGTCTACAGCTATGACGAGTTGTCCTTTCGCGCGCCAATGATGTGACAACAATTTGTGTAGTAAAGTAATTCCTTGGTTTTGCATAATTCTGCTATTGATAAAAGTAGTCTCCTGAATACTAGAGATGGGGGGAAAAGTATTCAGTTGTTTATAGTGATTTGTTTGTTTGAATTGTGTGATTTATGGACGACCTCAGAACCTTTTTTTTTTCGTTTTTTAAATAAAATTTTAATTTAATTATTTGCATTTGAGTTGGCAAAACGTCACCTTTCCCCTATAACCCTACAGGTGTCGTCCACCAAACTATCTATGCACATGTACTGTATTTTACAAATATTGAATTGGGAGATTAGTTAAAAAAAATTATATTTACAACCTCGCAATACAAATCGTATCAGCACATGGCTATCGTGATAATATCGTATCAACTGGTCCTGGTTCCATCATTACTGAATAACTGTCTCAAAGTTGTTATAGACCCTAAACATAACAAAACAAAGGTTCTTACCCTGTCGGAAAACTCCAAAATTTAAATCATGCACAGATCAGCCAGAAAGCAAAAGCTTTGCCAACAGCAACAAAATCATGTCTTATAGTGTAACCTCTGCCTCCATGCGTTACTTTAGACACGCGAGAATGCAGCACTCACACTGAGGTCTACTTCCAAGTGAACCCTCCTGATTGACTCATATGGTACAGGTAGCATGGTATTTTTGACAATACCATGGAACTTATTAGCTGATACACGGTGTACACTACGATACCATGTCCAGTGTTATGGTACTTTGGAACATGTACCAGGATACTGTCAAAAATATGTTATACATCTTTATGTTCCATGATGGTAATATTTATAGAGCATGGTACCGTTGCAGATACAGTATGTACAAAATCTACATACAGTATATTGTACCAGGCATGATGGTACATTCAAGGATACAGGTACAGTATATAGTATTGTGCACAGAATGAGTGTGGAACATACCATTGGACATAACATGGCTGTACCATACAGTTGTATGTACTAACATATCTAATAGGGAACAATTTGTACAAACATAACATATTAGATACCTGATGAACTTTGGTAGCCGCTGAAGTACTCAAAACATTTACATTTACATTAAGGCACCCTGGATTAGGCAGATGCTCTTATCCAGAGTGACTTACAAATGTCTGATGCACCACAGTAACACTATAGAATATTATGATACTGTATGTACAGTAGTCTACAATAGCATACTACGTATAGCACCAACCATTTTAAAATGTCTAATGGAGACACTACAGGAAGTTAATTGTACATATTGCGTCTTTTTTCTGTTTGTTTGTTTGTTTTTGTAGATTCGAGCAGGTAAATTAAACCAAATGATGATGTTATCATTTATACAATGATCTGCTAATATCATTACATGAAATTTTTATCATACATGCTTCCATCTTCATTATTACTGTACATTTCTAACCACTGAATGACTTTTACAAGGACACAGTCAGTCATATACAAACCTCAGACAATGTTTTCTGCTTTTTGGTTTGTTTAACAAACGGAAAGAATCAATTTCGCTCAACGGACTATTAGGTGTGAAAGTGTCTGCAGTCAGTCGTGTTTGCTTAAGTCATGCAAAATATCGTCATCATTCCTGTTGTATAATCTGGAAAAAAAAAAAAAAGGTGCAAGACTTCTTTGGTTCATCGTTCTTTGCGGAACCTTACAACAGATGGGTTAAGAAGTGATGATCCAAACAAGTTTTGAGAAATCATTTTATTTGAGAGCATAGATGATGGATTTCACAGAAAAATGTGATAAATGCCATTTAATGCCATTTTACTCTCATTTAATCTGGCCAGTTATTTTCCTCGAACAAACAAGATGAACCATAATGAAACTATATAAAAAAAAAAAAATACTACATACCCTGATTTTGAAATCTCTAAATTGACAATGAACGATTGCATTACATATCAAAACATTGCACGTGTAATGAGCCAATTGTTTCCCATTTTTCTGTCATCAGTAGAGCGAATCTATTAACTGGCAGAAACAAAATGAGTGTTGAAGCTTAGCAAAATGATGTTTAGAGTCTGTCAGTGCCATTGCAGTTTCCCCATCAGTCATGGACTTCTATGGTAAGGTGATGTTTTCAACGAATATCAATCCAGAGTTTGTCAGGGAATTATTAGCTCCGGTACAGATATCGACCTCACATTGTGGCTTTACACCTCCTGGGTCAAAGGGTTCAATTCCTGCCTCGGGGCTTTGCATTTTCTTCCCGGACTTGGTTGGTTTCCTCCGACAGACTGAAGACATGCAGACCATCCTCATTGGCATTCCCAGATTGCTCATAGTGCGTTCCCTGCAATGGATTGCTATACCCAGCCTTGTACCCAAAGTCTCCAGTCATAGACTCCAGGCCTCCTATGAATAAATGATCAGATGTCCAGAATTAGAAAGCTCTTTTTTTTTTAGTTAAAAAAATTTCAAAGAGTTAAACAACGCTGCTGTGAAACATTGATCTCTCTCAAATCAAGAGGTGAGTAAATACCTGCTCTATTCTTTCCTCCATCATAGAATTAGCCTAACTGCTGCCTTGTTACGGTATCACCAAGCTGAAAGGCTGCGTCAGATCCCTCTCCGATGGTTTATTGATTTCCAATGCTGTGTTCCCAAATGTCTGTAAATAGCATGTTATTTACAGGGAATTACACCTGGATGGGAAAAAAAAAAAAACTTTACAGCGATCGTTCTGTCATGGAGCTGAAGAGCGAAAGTGAACAAACAATTTGGGTTTGGATGTCATTCGCTTAAAGGCTAATTCAGGGAAACGACTCAGTTTCAAAAGATCCAGGAATTAAGGAACAACAGCAGATTTAAACAAACCCACAAGCTCTGTCAGCATAAACCTGAGAAGGAGTGTGAAGAGAAGGTGAAGAGATATACTGTAGATGAAGCCTACATCTGAATATGCAGATAAGGAAGATGTGTGTGTGTGTGTATGTGTGTGTTTGTTTAATCTCTTGACATCCCGTGACATGTGCCACATTGCATCGCGGCAAGGCTAATGTTTGCACATTTCTGATTTTATTTAGCGTCTAGAGCGTGTTTGATCCCTACTCGGAAACTATCGTTTACAATAGCGTGTGTCATGTCTGAAACGGAGTTAGGCGAAATGCCCCGAGGACACAGGTTAATGCGAGGAGGAGACGGCATCCTGAACAGCCGGCTGTATCTCTTTAACTCGGAATAAATGAGGAGAAGCCGCACGACGCACGCGGCACGTAGAGTTTTACATGTTATATCCCGAATAAGCAAATTGACACGGAAGGACGTTGACGTGAACCCCTTCTGGTTTGCAAGTAAACACAGACGACGTGTCGAGAGAGGAAGGCCGAGGGATAAAATGATATCCGACTAAATTCAATTTTATTCTTATTTTTAACTAAAATAAAACAACACACTCAGTCAGGGGTGGGATCGGTTTACGTTTTATTATTCCGGCCGTTTTTTTTTTGTTTTTTTTTGGTCTCAGCTTGTAAACCTCACTCCGTACACCGGCCTGCACTGATCTCAGGAGAGCTTCAGGAACATGAAAGAAGTTTTATCTGTTCCAGGTGTGTGAGAGCCACGGTTTCATGTGGGTGTGTGAGTGGGTGTGTGTGACTGAGTAGGTATTATGAAAGGGAAAAAAATACAGGGGCAAGAAACAGGAACGTTCTGTGCTGGTTATTAAAAAAAAAAAAAAGAAAAAAAAAAAAAGTAAGCAACGACGAGTTCAAACAAAGGTGGAGTTTTGCGGCTCACAAAATTAACCACAGGAGTTACGACGTAATAAAAATTGCCAATTAAGTTGTGGTTAAGCTACCCTTAAAATGACGAGCTACTTCAACTTTAACTATAACTTTACAACTCTGCTCACAGCAAGAAGCTGCAAGTTTGCAGTTCAAGAAAATGCTGAAAAGTTTGACTAGCTTTAATGTGTCCTTCCAAGAAACTACTATTTGGTTTAAGATTTTCAAATAGATATAATTAGCCTTTAAAATTCATTTATGTTAAAAGTAATATGAAATCATTCCTTCAGCCTGAGTATTTATATTTAACACATAAAAAAAAAACAGTTGGACCAACTTTATTTTGAGGCATTTTGTCTAAATATTTAATGATTTGTAAAAATAACAGTCGAAGATTCTACATTTCAAGAAACACAGTTTGCTAAAATACTTAGGAATATATAATAGTGAATAATAACATAATATAACATTGAAGAATAAAGGACAGTATACTAAATATTGACTGTTGTATAGCAATTTTATTGCAAAAATAACAAAACAAATTGATTGTAATTAAATAAAATAAATAATAAACTATGAATGTAGTTAAAAAACGTTGAATTTCACTTTTCACCACGACTGTGCTATATTATATTATATTATATTATATTATATTATATTATATTATATTCATCTACTAGTGTTTGTTAATTTAAAATACTTAATTATCATGTTAATTAATATGAAATTGTTTTGTATTATATCACTCCTCATTATAGTACCTTTGTTTGTTGAAATTTGTTGTCATTTTGGTTTTTGAATCCATAACTTATCCATAACCATAACTGTCCATTTGTTCCAGTTTAAACCTGTGAACTGGGACATTTATAGTATTCTGTTTTTGCAAACCAATCTGGAAACTTGCACAATTTGAACATAATAATTTTAGGAGAAATCTGATAGAAACTGTTGCAGTTCTAGATACTTAACAATATATGGAACATATGAGGAATAAACAACTTTCTGGCATCTTCTTTAGGGAGTAATAATCATTAACACTGTGATGTGATGTGATGTGATGTGATTAAGTTACTTTTTCCACCCTGAAGTTGATTATTTTCTCTTAACTGCATGTTCTGAAGCATTTTATTCCTCTAATAACACATAGATTTTCCTACATACGGTATATTAACTTCTGTTAGTTTAGTTATTTTTAATGTTATGAAATGTTCATGAAACACATATTAATAATGATAGACAGTTTTTAATCTGTTTATTACATACACACATCTGCCATACACATCCCCGTAAACAAGCTGTTAATAATATTAATATAAGCCTAGGAAACGAATCAGCACCTGCTGACCAATCAGAATACAGTCTCTAAAAGCCCTCATAAACAACATATCAACTTGACTACAAAACATAATGAATGCAGAGTGTTTTTTTTTTTTTGTCTGTTTTTCAAAAGAAGTATTACAAGCTAATAGAAAATATTTTCTGCATGGTTTCTTTGAGGCACAGGCATGTTAAAAAATAAAAAAGCAAATTTCAAAATATTATGTCAAAATTGTTTTGGTCATATCTGAGTGATTTTTATTTGATTTTGCAAAAGTCCAGAGTATTGTCACGATGAATAAATTATACTGCAGTCGTGTTTGTGGGCATTTAAATATGCACTTCAGTATCAATAACATGTTGGTTGTGTTTTATTATTTTTCAAACATAGCAAACTCATGCTTTGATTATATTGTGTAAGAAGTGATACTGGCAACAAAGTGGAGAAAAGGAAAAAATGTTTTGTTTTGTTGCTCACTAAACTGTTTAATTATAACAAAAGTTTTGAGGATTATGAGAAACATTCAAAATTATACAAAACGCTTTATCAGCATCTTCCATCTTCTACCAGTTTCAGTTTCACTTCAGTAGTCGATGACAGAAGTCATTGACTCCCAGGGGAACAGTAACAGTCATGAATGTTCTTTTTCTTGGCTTCAACATTCTCCAAAAGTGAATTGAGCACATTTCATTGTATGACAGCAGGTGCTGTTTTACCCGGATTTATTGATTACCTGACAGAAAGAAGCGATTTGATTGGCTCCATATAGATGTATCTTGTTTTGCTGTGTAATCCGGTTATCAGTGTCATGGTTTGCCAAAAAAGATGTATGTTCTACGCTTCTAAAATAGCCATATATAGCATTTATTTAAACTTTAACATTTGGTTATA
Source organism: Clarias laeviceps (assembly GCA_030014305.1). NCBI lineage: Eukaryota > Metazoa > Chordata > Actinopteri > Siluriformes > Clariidae > Clarias > Clarias laeviceps. The sequence goes on from JAQMYJ010000007.1 coordinate 26,203,078, forward strand.
GGAAAACCTTGTGTGCCTGAGGAAAAAAAAAAATCCCAGAATGAGTGAAAGACTGAAAATGGCATTTACCGCATTTTGCAGTCAAACCCTTCATATTCAATTATCATGAGTATAATCCCAAACCAAACTAGGACATGCTTCTAAAAAGTTATGATAGGTGTTAGAAGGTTAATGCCACCTTCTCCGTCTCCATTTTCGGCTGCTCTCATTATTTCGGGCGTTCAGGGCTCTACCTGTCAGCGGGCATGACCGCTTGATATATGAAAAGCGGTCCATCACCGAGATCCCAATGTGCTACAGCCGACAAGTGGCTTGGGAGTGTGTGTGTGTATGTGTGTGAGCGCAGAGCGCAGACAGAGACAGATGACGTATGGCGACATCAGTGATTTTCAAGCCTGGGACTCTCACTCTGGACAGGTTACAAATAGGCCTGAGGACGAGGAGCTGAACCTGAATAAATGCTGATCTTCCAGTGAGCCAGTCGTCTGTGAACTGCCATGCAGAAGCACTAGCATGGAAAAAGAAAAGTAACTATGCAACGTTCATTCAAAACAGAAGCTGCTGAAATGGAATTTAGTAGTACGTTCAAGATGCGCGACACACACACAAAAAAATAGCTATGTAAATGTGACCAGACATCATGCTTGCTTTTTTCCTCCATTTTTCTTCAGCTTGTACGTCTCCAGTCTCCAGTCTCAAGAGGAAATGAAGACCAGTTTGTAAGGAATGCTCATCTAATGCAGTACTAGAACCCTCTTCCTGTGCAATTTATCTCTCTGTAAGATGGAATTCAACATAAGAAAGTGCCTTCCATGCAAAGAAGCAGCACATCTGGACCACAGAAAGTCTTTAAGATGGAACAGAGATGGTCATCGGGGGGTCTTTCAACAATCCCAACCATACTCACTCCACCACATACAGTATATACAGCACAGGGGTTGTTCCAGAATCTCCAGATTTACCAGATTTACTTAGATGAAATTTTATATGAACAGAAAAAGTTTGACAGAGCAGATTTACAGTAGGCCGAGTCCACATGTACACGTGAACTTTAACAAACAATATCCTTCTCTTTAGATATATATAAAAAATAAAAAAAATCCAAACTCACTGTTTATTTTTTTTATTTTTTATTTTACATTCCAGAACAATACTGGAGATTTCAAAACTTTGGAATAACACAAATGAAATTAGGAAAAAGTCAGTCCTTATGTTAAGACATGAAGGTCAGCTGTTCTAGAACTGTTCTTGCAAGAACAGTATTATCAATTGCATTTGTGAAACCCATCAAGTTCCATGAAACTCTCTCATGAAGACCTTCCCAGGAAAACAAGACCAAAACTGAGCTCTGCTGCAGAGGAGAAGTTCATTTAGAGTCACCAGCCACAGAAATCACCAATTAATAAACAGCACCTCAGATTAGAGCCGTTATGAAGCTTTACAGAGCAGAAGTAGCAGAAACGTCTCAATATCAACTGTTCAAAGGAGATTATTGTGTATTTTGGATAAACGCCTTCAGTGTTGTTTTACAGAGTAGAAAGAAATAAACATCAGGAAAGACCAGGGGTGTCTAAACTTTTGACTGGTGGTGTAACTTCATATATCATAACTCTGACTTCAAATACACACAACTTGTCCGCACATCAACACTGAAAAGGGAGTTTTTAAATATCTTCACCCTGGAAGGAGTTTTCCAAAAACTATATGCACATAACTAAATAAAATTCTTTAATTATTATAAATAAATATGAAAAATAATTAAACAAACAAACAGCTAAATAAATATATACTTAAAATAAATAAATACATAATTATTTATTTCATTTAATCTGTTAATAATCACTATTTGCATTGCGGTCTGTCCATAATTTTTAAATGTAGTATAAAACTTGATATCCAGTGCATATCCAGTAATGCTCATATCTTAAAATATCATATTTTAATTGTATACAAATATAAACAAATACACATAGGCTATATAGAATTTAACATTTATAAGCCATAGAATTTGTTAGAATGTTGACAAATATATTAATAATTAAATAAAAATATAATATAAACCTATTTAATTCTGATTCAAAGTGTTTTAAAGTTCTAAATAAATGTCTAATACTTTGAAATTAGGCTGTGTGTAATAGAAAATATATCCATAAGATGTTATAAAGCATTAATAATCCTATAATTAGATCAAAGGGCATTATAGTTATAAGTGATGTTTATAATTTATTTGTAAACTTTAAACTGAATGCATTTATATCATCTGTGTAAATTTAATTGGCATAATGTATTAAATGTCTTTTTACATTGTTGTTAAATTATTGCAACCATACCTTATGAATGCTTTATAACATGTTATGAATGTTACTCCTGGGACTTTTGTTTTCACATCTCAGAAAGAAACACTGGAACTCAATTTAAATAAATATTTAATTTCCATATAGTGAATGAAAAGAATAATGTGAACATTAAAGAAAACTAGTGGCATCTATCTGTTTTTTTTTTGTGATGGAGGGATGGGCAGTATGGAGAAGAAGAGAAAAGGAGGAAAGAACAAAAATGAGAGAGTACGATGGGGGAAAGTGATTGCTCTGATTTATTTATGATGCAATGAAGGTATGCTGAACGCATCAGAAGCGGCAGCAGTGGTCAGACTGTCAGGGATGATGAAATGCGTTCATGGTCGAGTGAGCGTGTGAACGAGTGAACGAAGAGAGAGGCAGAGAAAGAGCAGGAGAGGAAAGAGACTCGCGGTGCTGCGGCAGAGCTTTAACCATCTCGCCTCCGCTACACAACCACATAAACACACACACACACACACTTTCCACTGATATGGAGAATTTATGATTTCACAATTGTTTTAATAGTAAATGAAAATTTAATATTGAAAGAGTGAACAACTTTTACACAAATATCTTCTTATTTTCACAGTTGTTTTGTTTTGCACACACAAATTTGCTGATTGTTTTGCTCTTACTTGAGAGCAAGTAGGAAGACTGTGCACAAACTTCACAAATAGACAACTTGTGGAAAAGTAGCGTAAATAATAAACAACACACATTTAAAAAGAACTTTTATCCGAATTAATTATATGTTATATAATTCAGTCTGCGATTCGTGTAACAGATGCTGTTTTACAAATGTACTGTACTTTGATTGTACTTTCAAAGTGACGTCATCTGTTAGGAACACAATATTGGAAATAAAGCATTGGGTAAATCATCTCCAGGAAATCCAGGTGTTGCAATTTCCTGTTGTGAAATATTGCAAAAATTGTACTGAGGTGAATATGAATAAGGATTTCACACTGTTTTGCGGACGTGTATGGAAAAAGTGGTTTCAAGCAAAAGAACACCTAAATTGGAAAAAAAAAGTTTTTTTCTTCACAATCGAATCATAATTTAATTAGTATTTTTCAAGTTGATAGTTAACATTTTATATTTTAACCAGAAACATGTGTAACCCAATATGTTTTTTATATATACTGTGAAACTTCCCATGTATAGACACGTACATGGGAAAATATAACTTTTATGACCAAAATGTTACAATTCAGCACTTGAACTAAAGAGTGGCGTTTACGCAAGACGTGCATTTTATTTCAATTTCTTTTGGATAGAAAAGTTGTGATGTGGAAATCATACAATAGTAATAACATTCTAAACAGCAAACGAGATTAGGACAGGTTGTCAAATCTTGTAGACAACACCGCCCTCTGCAGGAGGCTGAAGGAAGTGAATAGAATGATCACAATCCTGATGCTAAAAGAAGACTTGTTGTGAGAAAGAAAGTAACTGACGAAGCTAATTTCAAAAACTTCAAATGAGCAAACCCTCCTCTAAAGATCATACCTCTAATAAATCTATAATGAACCCACTAATTCAGGCCTTGTTCACGTTCTCATTATTCTATTACACTTTATATTATGTCTCTTAACCCTGCATTTTGGATCATTAACGCATCACTTTGCATAAATGGATTATGACAGGATACTCAATAACAGCGTTATAATGCGTTATAGCACTTATTACAGCATAATGCATTCTTTTGATACTTTATTACCATGATATAAACCGCACTAAATACTGGACTGGTCTATAAATGAACAAATTAATTATAACATGTTAGGAATGTATTTATAAATCGTTGTACAAGTGCAAGAGAAAGTAAAGCTCTTGGGTTTATAGAAAATAGCCGAAATGTCCTCTGGCTTCTCTAATTCATCCCAAATTCTTCCATCATTATGAAACCAGAGCAATTTTCCCTGACAGGCTGAAATCACCTTGACGAAACACTCATATTTATGTAACCATTTCAGTCTCTCTCTCTCTCTCTCTCTCTCTCTCTCTCTCGTTGCCGTGGTGCCCTGTGCAAAAGATTTATTAATGGTTTTTGAAAAATACCAGTGATTTCATATAATTTAATGGGCTGCAGATGGGCCGGATTCAAACCACTCGGTCAGAAAATATGTCCCAAAATTGCTGCGCTTTCTAATATCGGCAGCATTCCGGGAGCCGACAGGGAATAAAACCGGAATGGAGCACAAATGCACCTTTCATATTTTGTGAGGTGGCTCAGAATCTGCACCTCGTAGGTGATAAAATTGGGACTGCGGCTCGGATTCAAATCAGCCGAAGAGACCGAGCACACATCCATCTTAATGCTGCAGAGGAAAGAGTGTGTGAGAGAGAGTGAGTGTGTGTGAGAGAGAGAGAGAGAGAGAGAGAGAGAAAGAGAGAGAGGGGGGAGAGAGAGAGAGAGGGAGGCCTTCACTGCAACTCAGCACTGTAGCCATTTATTATTTTTAAGTCAAATTTCATATCCATCTCTCCATAAAGCACCTCTGCATTTCATACAGGGAGCGAGGGAGGCGAGAAGCTTGCTGCATCCCTCTGCACACGTGATCAGGTTTGTCACACGTGGCCGAGCGAGTAATGCGTGATCGTCAAGAAAGAACGCCTGTACGTCTCTATTCACTATACTGTACATACTGTATAGAGGAGAAAAAAACTAAAAATTCAAATAGAGTCATTTTAGGCAGGCAGGAAGGGGCAGGCACAATAGCATGGTTGCATAAGTATTTATACCCCTTAACTAAGACTGTTGTAGCTCTTAAAGCTCAGAGCATTTTAGCTTTTCTTTTTTTTTTTTTAAACATATACAAGGCTCAGGATTGTGCAGTACAAAGTGACGATTCCTTGTTTTCAACACAAAATATGATGGAAATATTATGAAAGTAGTTTTATTTCATTTTTACCACCTATGCAAGCATGACTAACCCCCCAAAAAAGTCACAAAGGCAAAGAAATAACACAGATATACACAAGCACGTTTTTCTGGTTGTTTTCGGTTGTTTTTAAGACCAAAGAAATAATAATAATATGCACATTTTGAGAGTTTTACATTTTTAGAGGTCATTCCCATATTCCGGTAGCGGTAAAATTAATGTTATAAAAGTAATGGTGACTTTGGAATATCCGAAAACCCAAATACCCAGTTTGATGTCTGAAGCTTCTCCGTTAACACACACCAGCAGGGCTTCCATATAAGCACTTTTTTTTTTTTATCATCATTGACCTGTGCTGTGTTGCTTGTAATTCAGCATTCAGGGTTTTCAGCTAAGACTCTACCACCTTTGGCACTCTACTCTAGTCTTCTTTCGGCAATTCTGTTCCACTTTTTTCTTTGCTTCAGATCTGTTAGCTCTCCTGTGCATAGCTCTCTCCTTCTCAAGTCCTTCTGCAGGTTTTTGAATAGGATTTAGATCTCCACTCTGACTGGATCGTTCCTAAATGCTGATCTTCTTCTTTTGAAGCTGTTCCTTTGTTTGTTTGGATTTGTGCTGGAAGGTAATTTTTTTTTTTTTTTCATTTCTTTTCACTTCATCTTCAGCTGTCTAACAGGAGCCTGTGTGTTTTTCTTTTTTTTTTTCCTTTTTTTTTTTCAAAATAAATTGATATGTGAACAGTTTGACAGCAAAATTCAATAAATGCCATTTTCGTACCTTTAGTCTTTTTGGCAAATTATTATTCTCAGGAACAAATGGTTGTACATAAGAAAACATTTAACTGCAGATGTTTTGGGGCCCTGAAGAAGTTCTGACATGTCCGGACACTTGTACACTGTATTCAGCACAAAGTGGGCTACAATAATTTGTACAAGTTTGTATTTTGGGGAAAATAACAGGTTTGCAAGGTTATTAAATAGAAAAATAAGGCCACAAACCACATTCATGAACTAGATATATAATTTTATTTTAGAAGCTTCAAACATCCACATTTCCACCAAACCAAGACACATCCTATAGCTACCTGATTTTTAAAGCAAAAGCCGTTGCATTGGGACCAACCAGTTGCTTCACTTATTTCTGTCTCGTGATCAGTGTAGACAATCAACAGGCTTTTCAGAATAGCAGCTGCTACGAGCGAGATAAATGATTCTAATGTATTTTTGGAGAATGTTGTAGACAAGACAAAGGATGTTTACATTCTGTTACTGCCATTGCAGCCACTTCAACAGTAATAAATGACAGCTAAGTGTTGCCTAACGTCCCCTTAATGTTCTGTGAAACGAGTGTGAGCGCTGTCGAGAAGTTAGTTTCAGGTGCAGCTTTCTGTTTCACTTCTAAATCGATACATCTCTTTTCTCCCTCTTTATCCTGCTTTCACTTGCACTGATTGAGCTTTTATCCACTTAAGGTAATATTTTGTACAGAAAGTTAGCCAGTGATACCGCGGTACAGCTACAGTAAAGCAGGAGTGACTAGTGTACAAGAGACAGGAGATGCATGTGTGTGGAAAGCTTGTTGTCTGGTCCTGTCTGTTCTTCAGGTGTGAAAGATAAGTAAGTACATTTACTTCATTACTGTACCTAAGTACAATTGTCACATGTATGTACTTTTCTTGGGTTGTTTTATTAGTAGATACTTTTTTCTCCGCTGCATCCTACTACAAATATCTGTATTTTCTACTTCACTGCAGTATGTTTGTGCATGGTGTTAAGTTACATTAACACAGGGGGTGTGTAGCATTTGAACCCATTAGAGCTCCACCTGTGATAATTACATGATTTGCCTTCCCTACATAAAACATTCAGTCATGTAGCAGGTGTTTGAAATCAGATGGAGCGGTGGCTAAAGACAGAAACAGAAAGAGAGAGACTCTTTTACTATGACTTAAAGGGCACTGTAAGATAATAAAGGCTGAGTATGTTTGATATGTATCGCTGACTATGAGATCAGTGATTTATCAGTTCTGTAAGCATTAAAACCGGATGCTCCCCATATCACCATTACCCTCAAGACTTTTCCAGGAATACCTGCTTGCTAGATGATGATCAGCACCATCCCAGTCCTCCTACCTTTCCAACCTCCCAATCCAACTACCAAACTCAGATATACAACACCAGACCAGGCAACATTAATTCCAAGTCCAACCAAACACCTTTATTTAACTTTAGAGTTAATGAGTCCAACATACCTGCTACAACAGACTTAGCCTATAAATGCTGTTCCTCAATCAGCCACAGAGCTAAGAATTGCAACAATAATATACAGTGCAGAGAATGTAACAGCAGCCAGCACCCTACACCTTTGCATCCAGGCCCAGCACCATGGATGTCCACCACATCTGCAGCCCCTTAAGTGCAGGGTGCGGAGCAAACAGGAAATACCTCGACAGCTGTGATATCGAAATGCACCGAGGTTTGTGGGAGCATGAACAGTTTAAGGACCTGCTCCAAAATTTGTCTGGTCAAAATGTATCCATCAGGGAAGAAAGGAAAGGCTGTTAAGACCTATACAGTTTTTGACGAGCAGAGCAATAAGTCCTTGACAAAAACTGAGCTCTTTGAGATCTTTGATGTCAAATCCTGTGCAATGCCATATACTTTAAAAACCTCCTCAGGCATCATAGAGAGAAGAGGACGGCGAGCTAATGGGTTTATCATAGAGTCATTAGATGGCAAAATCAGTATCCCCCTACCGCCACTGATCAAGTGTGATACGATTTCTGACTTGTGTGATACAAGTCAGAAATCCCGACACCTGAGGTTGCGAGATACTACGGTCACCTAGAGCATATAGTCACTCTGTAATTTTAGATGGCCTTTCTGTTCCATCAAGTGCAACAGTAAAAGACCTCGGTGTGATTATAGATTCCAGTCTTTCATTTGAAGCT
>JAQMYJ010000007.1:26222092-26241772 GCA_030014305.1 Clarias laeviceps
TTCCATATGTGTTATTTTATAGTTTTGAAATCCCCAGTATTGTTGTAGAATGTAGACAATAAATCACTAAACAAAAATAAAGAAATTTCCAAGTGACCCCAAACTTTTGAACGGTAGTGTATATAAAGTCATTAATAAAAAAAATTAATGTAATACCAGTAAGTCCCCTACATACAAAGTTTGATCACATGTCCATTGTGTACGTTTGTCGTGTGTGTGCAACATGCATCTCAGGATGTCAGGAAGCCAGTGTAAAACCAGCAGCAATGAATCTGGTACAGCTAAGAAGTGCCAAGCAATAACGATGGAGACAAAAGTGAACATAATTGAGAGAATGAAGCCAAGGTGAAAAGATGGCAGACATCGCTCATTCTTTTAACATGAAACATTCTCAACCATCAGCATGATTCTAAGGAACACTGTACTGTAAATATACTGTGAAGAGCCAATTGTGTTGGTATCCTAGTACCTAGATGATGTTTGTTGGACTTAGGAACAAATTGGACTTACGAACAAGCTCTCAGAGTGGAACTCGTTCGTATGTAGGGGACTTACTTTACCCATGGTTTTCCAGGTATTTACAGTACTGTAGGTGTTTAAACTGTCCACAGCAAATAGTGTAAACAATAGTTCTTTTAAATAAGAATATTTAAAGGCTATCTTTATAACCAGAGTAAAAGTGGAGCGAGTCAATCATGAGTCTGGGTTTTATTCCCAAATACAAAGTTTTTTCTTGTCTACAGAGTGACGTTATAATGAGGTATACTGTATATACAAGTATTAATAATTATGTTAAGATACATATAAAGCTAAAGAGATTTTATTGTTATTCTAGTGATTTCTTTGGTAGCTCTCAGACACCGGAAGCAATAAGGAGGATGTAAGAATAAACAAATGAATAAACAAAAAAATAATTGCACTAAAATATGAATTTAACATTACTGTATATACAGTGGAATATACAGTATATATGGAGTGGGACTTGGAACTTGGTGCCAATAGTGCAGTACAAACAGGTATTGTTGGGGAAATATTGCACAAATAATAATAAGAAGAAAAAGGAGAAGAAATATAAATACTACTAATAATACTACTAATAATACAGTCCTGGATGTGAAATGTTCAGTGCTATTAGTTTTTGATTAATCAGCACATAGACACATTTTTTTATTAAATCTAAAACACTGACTAGAGTTTGCTGTTTGAGAAAGAAAACATACATCACTCATGCGAGTTAGCTGCCTAGCATGCTGCTGTATGAAGCCGGGGGCATCAGGTTTTCCAGTTCATCCATCAACAGCTCCAAAGTCAGAAATGATGTCATTCTAACCAGTGAGTTAGTGTTTAGGAAAACTGATGAATTAAAACAAACTTGGTTATCTGACTTCTCAAACCTGCCCATGTTCCATATCTGTGAAACCATAGATAAATCCTAAACCCGATAATTTAAATTACGTGAATTATTGGAGAAAATTACTGTAAAGCTAAACTTTAGTTTGGATCATAAGCAGTACAGTATATGCTATGGGGCTAACTTCTCTAGAAAAATAAGTAACAAAAAGTAACTATAAACAGATTAAAAAGCATGCCATGCCATACTTTAATGAATAAAAAGTAAAAATTGAAAATGTATTGTATTGTGGTTTAAGGGATATAAAACACACTGCAGTGTGTTTTTCATATCATAATTGTCAACTTTGGCTTCGTACTCTATCCCACTGTTGATTATTTTCCTATACCTACACAACACAAACTGTTTAATTGGGATTTTTAAAATACAACGACTACTACAGTACTACTACTACTACCACTACTACTAATAATAATAATAATAACAATAGTTCACTTATAATAGTTTCCAGCTAATGACATTCCCAAAGATGTGCCCTGTATTAAAGTCAGAAACCGAGTATCTGAAAGCGATGAGCTAGCTGATACGTGTTATGAATATTAAGTCTGGTTCTTTATCTATGAAAAGGTCACTGCTAATTTAGCATCACTTATTTGTTCATCATGTATAAACAGGACTGTCAGCTGGGACAATAATTGGCATCAACACTTAAGCACCACTTAAGAAAAGTTTTCTTCGACTCACTGTGAAGCGGGCGAGGGAATGCATGCGGAAAACCGACGGAGCAACAGGAAGTGAAAAGAAGCCTACCTCGTCTGATCAGATTATGCCACAAGCTGATGATGCTAATTAGCCAAGGCAAATTTGCATTAGCGGATTATGTAATGGGCTGGAAGCCAAGTGGAGCAGGGGGGAATTGGCTAACTAAGCGTGGCACCAGCTAAAGTCACAGCTTTACTGGAACGCTGCCCGACACTTGGTGCCAACGCAGCCGTGCCCGATCATGCAGAGAAGCCAGAAACATCAATTAGACAGTGGTGAGTAATTGTGTGGGAGGAGGGCCAAGTGGCACAAGGGACCCTGTTAAATGTCCTTAGGCTGCCTCGTGTCTCTGCTCATTTTAATACTCATCAAACGACTTGCCTGTACTCGCTAATGCACTCAGACAGACAGTTAAACACACAGATTAGGATGATGATGATCAAACAAGGCTTTTAGAAAGAACAAGGAGGGGTAAAGGAACAAATGTGATGGACTTTGGATAACTTATTTTTCTTAGCTGGATTAGGGCTTGAAAGTCAATACCAAGATTATGTGGCATCTTCTGGAAAATTAATCATTTACATTTGCTGTAATACATAAATAATCATCTGTGTGATCGAGTGATCAAGTAAAGCTACCCTGAAGTTCTTTTTTGCTATAAAAGCAGCACTCAGAGTGCTTAATTTCTTTCATACCACATGATTTTGTCATCACTAACACTTTTCTGTTTATTAAGAAATAAGAGTTATGTGTAACATTGTGGAATATATACAAAACAAAACAAGTCCCCATTCCCACGTCCGATCCTTCATCAGCCTCTCTGCTGATTAAAGTCCAAAACTGCAGCTTGTCATGTTGCCGAGAAATCGTAAAGTGCAAACTCGACCTGCATTAAAGTTTATGCTTGAAATCTGACACTGGAGATCCTTCCATAAATGGAAATTTATAAATCTAATTGTTGATAGAGGGCGGCACAGTGGTGTAATGGTTAGCAATGTTGCCTTGCACCTCCAGGTCCTGGGTTCGATTCCTATCTCGGGGTCTGTGTGCAAGGAAGTTTGCATGTTCCCCCTGTGCTTGGTGTGTTTCCTCCTGGTACTCCAGCTTCCTCCCACTCCAAAGACATATAGATTAGCCAGAAGATGTGTGTAAAGCTGCTTTGCGACAATGTCAATTGTTAAAAGTGCTATACAAATAAAATTGAATTGAACTGAATTGAATAGATTAGGCTAATTTGTGTTCCCAAATTGCCCATATTGTGTGAACGATCATCAGAAAAATGTGATGTATCGGCACCATCGTCCAGGATGTACCTCAGCTTGTGTCCTAAGACTCCTGGGATAGGCTCCAGGCCCCACGTGACCCTGTATACAGGATAAAGCGGTATAGACGATGCGTGAGTAATTGTTGACAGATAAAACACTTCATAGGACATGCTGTAATGTTATAGAACATTTGCTGTGTCAAGGCACTTACATCTCTCTACAGCAGAATAGTTGTCATTATTATTAGATGAGAAATTCAGAAGGAGGTGGTATGTTGGCGTAGCGGTTAGCACCGTGGCCTTGCACCTTCAGGGTTGAGAATTGATTCTCACCTCAGGTTTGCGTGGAGTTTGCATGTTCTCCCCGTGCTTGACGGATTTCCTCCTGGTACTCACAAGTCCAAAGATATGCAGGTTAGGCTAATTGGCGTTCCCAAATTGCCCATAGTGTGTGAATGGGTGTACCCTGCCTCGTGCCCTAAGCCTCCTGGGATAGGCTCCAGGTCCCCACAACCTGAATACAGGATAAAGCGGTATAGAAGATGAGTGAGGGAGTGAGAGAGTGAGGGAGAAATTCAGAAGTAGGTGGTATGGTGGCGTAGCAGTTAGCACCGTGGCCTCGCACCTTCAGGATTGAGGGTTTGATTCTCACCTCAGGTTTGTGCGCGTGGACATGTTCTCCCCGTGCTTGACAGATTTCCTCCTGGTACTCCGATTACGTTTGGCCATATTGAGTGAGCCCTGTGGTGGATTGGCTCCATGTTTTATGCCCTGTCTACCTTGTCCAGAGTCTTCTCGGATAGGGTCCAGGCCCCCCAGCAACCTTGTACAAATGAATGAATGAAGTCTTACTGGATACTTCATGTAAGTTTTATTTGTGCATAAGAAAATCCAGACCTAGGAGTTGCCTGGTGTTTAAGGTGTTGGCCTGCTGATCAGAGAGTTCCTGGTTTGACCCCCCAGCATCATTGAGCTGCCACTGTTGGGCCCTCGAGCAAGGTCCCTCCCCTTCAACTGCTCAGATACAATCAGGATATCTCTCCTGGCGTGTGGAGTATTCATTCCCCAATATGCCTAGGCACATAGATCTTAAAATAGGAAGAAAGTTCACAACTTAAAAAAAAAAAAAAAAAAAAAAAGCTTGGGTTCAAGCAGGGGAAGTTACAGCTTTCCCTTCATCCCTTTATTCCTCCATCGCTCCGACCCCTCAGCAGGCGCAGAGCAAGCCAGGACCTCATGGTGTTTGGACGTCCACTCACTTCAAGCCTTTCCCAAGCCTCTCCTGACTTTAATTGGCCCGGACGAGGTTTGTGTCTGTGTAATTCTTGCATGTTAATGCTCCCATGGTAACCTTGTTTCATCTAATGGCTGCCCGGCGAGAGGCATTTTCGACTGCATTACCTCTTATCGAGTTACAGAGCCCCACCTTTCCAAATAAGATAAATTTAATTGATCCAGTCTATAAAACTCCCGCGCCTCTGTGAACGGCCCCCGGTTCCCGGCCTCTCTCGCTTTATTTATTCTCTGTGTTTTTTTTTCGCCGCTCGGGTCGAGCGCACCCTGCATGTGGCGAAGGAAAATTAGGTTTATTCAACTCCTTACAAAGAAGAGGGACAGCGGAGAGAAAATTCAAAAGGCTTCAAAATTAGATCAGTGGTCGCAACAATCAATCAAAGGCCGGGCTCCTAGGCCGCGAGGCTCGGGAGGAGATGTGAAATGAACCTTTAAAACAGCAGGCTCTTGGCCCACACTTCGGTCTTCCACGCAGGGTAGAAGATGACTAACAATGCTTAACACTCTTTCCACTGTGCTGCGAAAACATTCTGGAAGTTAAAAACACATGCACACAACCACACCACACCACACCACATCACACAAATGCACGCACATTAAACCGCATACCATATAGAAAAAAAGTGAGCATTGTTAAAAAAAATTAATAATAATAAATTAATTAATAAATATATTTTTAATGCAAGCAGGAGAAACACCACTGTATTTGCAATGTGTTTAGAGTTAGGAAAATTCAACGCAGAGATATTGAAGAATGTAGTTTTACATTGGTACAGTTTGCATGCATGGCCTTAATTTCAGCCTCAGTGCTAGTTAATCCTGTTATTGCATGCTGGAGTTATTGCGGTTACTACTGCAAAGCACGCTTATCAGAAATAAATACATTACATTCAACATAAAAGCTGAGTAATACAGATCCCTATGACATATTCACAACATATAATTTTTATCCAATTATATTTGCACAAATCAAGTTTTCACTTACATTACAGCAGCTACACAGTAAATAGTGATTCCTTTACTGGCCTCCGTTATCTCCCTTTTTAGGAAAACCACAAACTCGTCAGTCTTGAAAAACCTGCATCTCTCACAGTGGAGACTCCTTCTATAAATGTCAAATAAACATCTGATTATAGAAACCATAATCATAGCAGTGATTACGTATACAGTAAGTCCTCCACATACAAACAATTGAGTTACAAACTTTAGAAGATAAGAACATGCATTCATGCATGTCAAATTGCGGAAGTTAAAACACATGCCTGGTGTACATTGTTACGTGTGTGTAACGTGCACACTCTGCATGTGCAGTACAAGGCCAGGATGTCCGGAAGCCAATGTAAAAGCAACGGAGATGAAGCTGCTACTGCTAAGAAGTGTCATACAATAACGATGGAGACAAAAGTGAAAATAATTGAAAGAATAGAGTGAGGTGAAAAGATGGCAGACATTGCTCGTTCTTTTAACACGAATCGTTCAACCATCGGCACGATTATAATGGATGAGGACAAGATCATGGAACATGTTAGTTTTACCTAGACCATGTTTGTTGGACTTACAAACAAATTGGACTTACAAACGAGCTCTCGTAATGGAACTTGTTCCTACGTAGGGGACTTACTGTACAAATCACAAAAAAAAACACAGAATTGACTTGAGACAACATTGAGAAAACATTTGGGAAACTGTGTCAGGAATAACAAGAGAAACCTCTGGACATAACCTGATACTGCAGTAATTTTTAGGTGCAAAGTATTCTCGCAGAATCTCATTTCCTGAGACATTAACACACCAGGGAAGGAAAGCTCTTGACCTTGTCTTTTATAGAAAAGCGTAATTTCTATAGACTCACTCATGACAAAAACAGAGCTCGAGCAACAGATGCTAATACACTCAGTATATATGTGTGTGTGTGTGTGTGTGTGTGTGTGTGTGTTGTATGTGTTAGACAGACGAACTGCCCACAAGAGCATAACTTTGTGCCTGCGGAGCTTTGGCAGCTCCTGTGTGTGTGTGTTGTGGAGAAGCGTCGAAATGAAAACCCTGTCCATTAAATCCCATGTCCGCCTGGAAGATTCCCTTTCTCTGACCTTTTAGCTAAATTTCCATCAATCTCATTTTACGCACGATTACAGTTTTTAATGAGAGATGAGCTGTATTATTCTCGATAATCTCTACCTCGCTCGATGGCGATAAAGCCCCAGACCTAAAGTAGAGGGAAAAAATGCTTTTTCTAAAGAAAAGCATACCTGAATGTCAAAAGCAATTTTCTTTTTTTATTATTAACATGTTTGCCAAACAGCGTTCTGTAAGCGGGCGAAATGTAAAAAGTTAATTGCTCATTATATAGACTGGGATTTATCAAAGCGATCATAACTCTCTCTTGGGTTTCATTAAATGTTTAATCAATTCCTGATTGATCTGTGGACCTTGCATAATTTGCTGTGTTATTTAAAACACGGTTAACGAAGTGCTAGATGCAAAGCAAAATAAAAAAAACTTGGATTTGTTCATATGCAAATTGCAAAGTATTATTCGCTACGGATGGACTCATGCACAGTTGAGTGAGAAGAAAGACTTGTAAGTTTTGTTACTTTTAATTGTTGAAGTTGAGAAACAGTCAATAGACATCAGTAGATGCACGAGAGTCATACACTGACAATGACCGGGTGTTTATGAGACTTTGGGTTATTATGTCAGGGGACCAGAAGGCACAGATAAAAGCCTTCAACCTCAGCTATCAGTCTCTCAGGAGCAGTGGATGAAATCCTCAGTAAAGTCCTCTTCTTTGTGTCTAAGCTCGCTGTAGGGTGGGGCTGATCCCTGCAGCGGCAGCTCTTTTGAATACATATTGCTATGGCTGAGCCCCTAAGACACCGCAGGAGACCCTCAGGCCACTTCCTGTTTATTACACACGTGCTCCTGTCTCTGAGGTCAGGAGGTCCTCTCCATGGACAGATCGCAGGGGGAGGATGGAGAGCACAGAACTTTATCACAGTTGTAGTGTAATAACCATGCTTGGGTCGCCTTTTATTTATTTTTTTTACAAACATACAGTTTAATTCTGCAATTTGATTGGTCAGATTATAGTTTATAAAGTGATTATCGGTATCGTTTCTAAATGACCTAAACACAGGAGTAATGCTGATTTAATTTTTTTTTATGCTATAAATATAATACAGAAAATGTGTGTGGCCAAAGCAGCTACTTCTAAAGTAACATGAAAGTGAGCAATCTCGCTTCCCTAAAAATTTGAAGTCGTTTACTTCAGCCGGTTTGGAGAGATGATTTTATATGTGCCCCAAAAATGGCCGTTTTTCAGAGTTATACAGTTTTGCTTTAATATCTTTAAAATAATTTTAAAATAATCATTTAAAATGATTTTTGGTAAAAGCTTAAAAAGCAAAAAAATCTGTAGTGTCCGTAACCATGTCAAATTCATGTTGCAATATTTTAACAATTTTACATTTGAGAATAAATGTATTTTCATATGACGTCTAAATTGGCCAAATTTCATCTGAATGACAGTTTAGATCATTGAAGTTACAGACACTACAGACATAAAAGGGCATAAAATTGTATTCATAGGTATATCTGATAAAAATATAAATGTGTATGCATATTTACAAAAAAATGAAGCATAGATTGGGAGATAAGAAGCATTATGGGTTATGAAAAATAGTGTTCACTATTATAAAACTCACTAATAAATTCACTTTTTCACATACGTGAGACACTTTTTAGCACCGATACAATGTTTTGGCTGATAGAATCAGCTCTTTTGCCGAAGCTCTTTTGCATAATCTAACATATAATTGTAAGATGATGAAGTTTTCTGCTGGGAGAGGTTTATGGAAGGTGTCTGTTTTTAGGATGGACGATTTTACACTTTGCGGCTTTAATAAGCTACCTTGCTTGTTAAAAGAGAGAAAAGCTGACTACTTTCTAGGATGTTCAACAAAATTTAATTAAATTATATATTTTTTTAAAAACAGAATATTTGTTAATAATTGGTGAGTGAATTAGATTGTTCTTGTCATTTTTTAAGGTTGTCATAGTAACTCTGCTATAATGTTGTTTGAGTCCTGTAGTATCCGGCAGTATCTAAATAAAGCAGTCACCAATTAAAGACGTTTTTTTTCTGCACGTAAGCCGGCGCAAACGTCTGAAAAACAAGGAATTTCTGCGTTACTGAGCGGCAAGTGAATGTCTACACAGTCTAACGTGCATAAGAATGAATTAAAGGTAAGACCGCGGTTCTCATTTGGAATAAATGCTAATGAACCTAAGAGCCACCAGGGATTTCGGTTGGCGGGGGGGCAATTAAAGAACGCCTGCAGCAACAATATCTAGGACAAAGGATGCCGTCTCCCTAATTAAATTCTGTAGCAGACATCTGCCCTTTCACCCCTCCTTCTCCATTTCCCCGGTGCTCATGAGAGGCAGTCAAACGTTCCCTCTCAACTGTCAGTCACCGAAGCCGCTTCACACAGAGAGAGCTAAGCGTAACTCATTCCACTCCTAGAGCTCGAGGTCACTAGGACGCTGCTGATCTTCACAAGCAAGTCCTAGAGGAGGAGGATGAAGAGCTAACTGATAACAGCGCCGTGAGGTTTAATTAATGTATTTAGAATAGGTTTCAGCAGAAAGGTTATATTTGGTGTATTCAAAATTGAGTTGTAGAGAGGAGTTAATAGTGAAATTGCGCACGGCTTTATATAGATGTTGGATGTAACTACGAGATCACGCACTACTGGAATGAAGGTCAGCAAACAAGCAGCATTCAGTTCAGCAACACTGTTCCATGGTCCCCCTGTAAACATACATGCTGAAACTTCTGTCCTGTCTATTTTTTTGTTTTTTCTTCCTTTCTTTCTATTTTTTTCTTTCTTGTCTACTTTTTGCTCTTTCCTTCTTTTATTCTTTCTTTTGTTCTTGTCCACTTTTTGTTCTTTCTTGCTTTTTTTCTTCCTTGTCTACTTTTTGGTCTTTCTTTTATTCTTTCTTTCTTGTCTTCTTCTTTCTACAGCAGTGGTTGTTCCATTTCTTGTGTGGGTTTTGGGTCCAGCAATGGCAGAGAGATTTTGTCTTGGACCCCTGATCTCAACCGCCTGAGTCTGTCTTAGCTACTGTATAAACACACACAAAATAGATTGTCTTTTAAGGTCAATATAAATTAAATGTATGTAACAGGTATAGAAATTAACCTGTTGAATTGTTAGAAATTACACAAAATTGTTCATTTAATATACCTGATATACTGTAAGTGCCTGATTGAGATGAGTCCTTTCCCCTTTAAATCCTGTCATGTCACCTAAAGCCAGCACAAGTTCCTGTTTTGTCTTCCCTTTTTCTGATGAAACTGAATGAAAGAGGTTATTTCTGACTCCTGCTAATCTAATTTAATATTTAATATGAATATATTTCATGTATTTTTGAGATTATTTTCTGGCCTTTATTTATTTTTAGTTCTATTAATAATTTTGGCCTAAACATGTGGAAATCAAGCACATGATGTACATCACATTTATTTTATAGAGGAAACAAGTGCAATTCTCACTCTGAGGCTGTTTGTTCTTTTATGTGTCAGGTACGTTTTCCATGTTAAAGTTTCTTTATACTTAATTTTCAAATTTATTTACATATGTTGAATTATTATTGCTGTTATTCTCACTTTTTCTGATCAAACTGTATGAAAGAGAGAAAACAAGTGCAATTCACACTCTGAGGCTGTTTGTTCTTTTACAGTATGAGTCAGAGAGGAGAGATTAAATGCTTGAACCGCCACCTGTGTCCCGTGTCTGATTCACACAACGAGTGAAGTTTAACCCGAGCGACCGGTTACATGTATTAATATAACTCTGATAATATCAACAAAGTGTCTTTATTCTCACAGAAGAAATATCAGGAGTTGGATCTTAATCTAACATAATGCTTAGTAATATTCTTAAGGACAGAATATTTTAAGCATAAAGTTAAGGGGTTGAAAATGATGCTGTTGAAATTCCAGCTACTTCATGTATAATGTTTCTCTGTATATGCAGAATGTTGACCTTCATAAATATTTTTAAGTTCCGTTAACCTAAGTGTGACTCGGTATGTACAGTAATTCATCAGATACAGTATAAATGTTTTGGCACCCCTGGGAAAATGAATTTCTTGATTTAGTTTGTGTTTCTAAGGCTCTAGGGTTGTTGGTTTGAGAATCTGATGATAAAGGTTCGAGCCCCGCTGTTGGTAGGTTGCCACATCCTGTATTATCCACCCACTGGATAAAATGGGAGGTTTTAGATTTAAGTGTCAAAACTTATGTTGTGTATGAAGACTTTTGCTTGGTTGGAATAAAAACCTGCATCGCATCCTGCCTTGACACCCAATTTGAGGCCATCGCAGATATTCATCACTACAGATGGCATAACATGAATATCCAGATTTACTGATATGGCTTCTCGTTTCAAGCTGACCCGAGCTTCAGAAGTAGTAAAAGATCTTTCCAAGCCTCACTCTGTTACACGGAGCTCTTAAAGGTGAGACACCATCAGGAGTGAGTGTGTGTGGTAATAGCTCTGAAGTTAATAAAAAGGGGGCCAGGTAATAGAGTTTTAAATCACTGGCCAAGTTCTTCTCCTCAGACTGGGAGACAAGTTCAGCTAATGAAGCCTGACAGCCCCATTCCGGAGCGACTGCACGCTTAGAGCAGCTTCGAGCCCCGTCTGCACCGCCGGCTCGTCCCCTCCACCGCAGCGGGCCGCGGCAAACAGGGAAAGTTTAGAGAGACTAACTACCGCCCATTTCCTGCTTATTTAACACCCAATCTCACTTCAAAGCCTGTAATGGCAACAGGATTCGCTCAACATCAAACGTACCAGCTCTGCTGTTCTGCTCTCTCTCTCTCTCTCTCTCTCTCTTTGACACACACACACACTTCCTTGCATTTTCTCATTCTCTGGTGGCACAATTAACTTCTACCAGCTTCATCCATGTGCTTAAAAAGTTCACAGCTTAAAAAGAAACTTTCAATGGTGACTTTGTAGCAGAGGTAAAGCTGTAAGTTTTCTGACATCTTCAATACACGAAGATGGAGAGGAACAGAGACACAGAGATACTGGTGATGAAACAACAGATTATAGTTGCTAAGGTGAGAACAGGAACTCATTTGTTTCAGAATATTAAATTGATGAATTAGCATAATTTGCTAAATGAAAAAAAATAAAAATAAAACCAGGATGAACAACTCAAGTTGCATCAACACCATCCTGTTGTTGATTATTTTTGCATAAGAAGCACACCCTAGTAAAAAGCACCCACTAGCATCATCTCCTAGTCCTTACGTAACACTTATCCATTCTAATGATCCATATCATTTATCTCCTGTGGGGTCAGAGGGGCTTGGATCCTCTCCCAGAGTACTCAGGGCACAAGGCAGGGTAGATAGAGTAGACAGGGTGCCAACACTTCAAAGAACACAAGCACACACACTCACACACCCAATCATACACTACAGGCAATTTGGAAACGCCAGTCAGCCTACACCAAGCATGAGGAGAATATGCGCACACACACAGACACACACACTAGAAGCAAAATGTGAACCTTCTCTGGAGGTGTGAGAAGAACCTCTAAACCACTATACCACCTACAAAAACAAATAATTTAACTAGTTATTGTGTACGGAAGAAATCTTGCTCAAGATTCCTTCATAATAATTTATTTTTTTTTTTTTTACAAAATCTACCTGAACAAGAATGCCGTATTAATAAGGGAAAGAAAGAGTTAAGTCCTAAATCCATAAGCGGCTTTGATTCTAATAAGTGATTTATTGCACACACTTGAGTTGCTCCACATCATCCCAAATGTTTTTCATGTAGCGAAAGCAAAATATTTGTGCGAACCTGGCTCTTCGACATATTTCACTTTAAAATGAAGACAGAAAGTTCTGGGCTGGGGGTTTAGAACATGAGGTGCTGTTAATTTGCAACACATGGCCAAAGCCGAGGAGCTAAGATGGATGAAGAGAGAAAGAGAGTGAGAGAATGGATAGAGAATGATGAGTCCCTGCTCTCTAATATTCCTCAGGCTTCCTCCACCGAGACTGGATTTTCCCCGAAACCTCTCCGCTGGTCTCGTCCGCTTTATACGCTTCCAAGATGACCTGGAACTAATGCGCTGCTTATTTCCCCCTGAAGATCGCACATGGGCTGCACAGCTCACGCAACCTGTCTTCATCCACACACAGGTGGAGAAGCGATGGCGTGGGGGGAAAGTGAGCGGTGAAGGATAGAGGGATAATTCCCTTTTTTTTAAAAAAAAAAAAAAAAAAAAAGATTTTTCATTTTCTTTTAATGGCTCACTCAAGGTCGTTTGAAGCCACGTTGTACAATGGAGAACAAAATGTTTTGTTGATATATGTATTAAAATAATTTAATCTTGAATAGCGCAGTGCTGTTAAATTCCTAAATCTGTTAGAAGAAGAATCAAAAGAATTAATTTTCAATTCTAGCTGTTCTGACAGCAGCATAGCTACAAAGTTAACATTGTAAACTATTTTAATTTCTATTAAAATCAGTAATGCAATGTTGTGAAGTTTGGTTTCTCAAGTGGTAGCTCAGACGGCTACGGCACTGCGTTACTGATCGGAAGGTCGGCGGTTCGAGCCCCACGTCCACCAGGATGCCATTGTTGAGCCCTTGAGCAAGGCCCTAAACCCTGTCCGCCTCCAGGGGGCGTTGTATCATGGCTGACCCTGCGCTCTGCCCCAAGTTACACTGGGATAAGCGAAGAAAGAAAGTTCACTGTGCTGTAATGTATATGTGACAAATAAAGGCTTAACTTAGAGCCTAAGGACCATGAAAAAAGATCATGTGGCCTGATGAGTCCAGATTGAGGCTATTCCAGACCATCAGGGTATGAAGCGATGCATAGTGTCCACTGTACAGTCCTCTGGAGACTGCTTCAGTTGTTCAGGTCTAGACTCAGCAATGTTATCTGGCAATAAAATGAAGTCAGCTGACCACTTTAATGTACTGAATGACCAGGTATCACGTCTACAGTATGGAGTTTTTGTTCCTCCTGATAGTATGAGCATACTGTAGTACAGGACTCAAATGGTGAAAGAGTCGTTCTGGGAGCATGAGGAATCCTTTTCACACCTGCCCTGGCCACCACAACGTGTGCTGTAATCAAAGCTAAAGGCTGTTGAATGAGTGTGTGACACTTTTTTGTTGTTGTTGTTGGTCAGGTAGTGTGATAAACCTCAAATCAATGCATGCTATCTCCTCACTTATTGTTGGTGGAATGCAAAGACAAGGCAAGATGATTTCCAACGGCCCGGCCGAGCCAGTTTCAATAAAGACTGACAGCATCTGTCAAACTGCCTTACTCATGCTCTTTCAACAGTCCACCAGCGATCGCCTCGGATTGTGTTCTATGATAAAAGTTCCCGCTGCACACTCTGTAGGAACACAGGGGGATCTTTGATGTGGAGACACCAAGGCTGCAGCCTTTCCTACTACCATGGGTGTCTGAGAAGGAAGAAAAAAAGAAACCTGGTCCTGTCTTACTCTCCTCCTGAAGATCTGTAAATAAAATATCAAGGCTTTGAGACAATCCTGAGACGATCCCTTCCTAGAAGGGCAGCCCGAGAGAGAGAGAGAGCGAGAGAGAAAGTAGGGTGCCGTACCTGTCCAACACCAGTGCTTCTTGGGCACGGACATTAATGAGATTGTGCAAAGGCATTTTTTTTTTTTTCATCACTCAAACTTGCCCCTCATCAGACCCCCCTCATGTCCCTTCAAAAGGTGCTCAGTGTAATCTGACTTCATTTTCTGCCTCTTTAACCGGGACCAATGTATTTAAACGCTTGTGCCTTTGACAGATGCTCGGTTTAAATTATTCCTAACTGGAAATTTGCTGAAGCGATATTAAATATCCTTGAGGCCCATGGTGCCCAAAGAGAACTGGCAACATCAAAAGGCCTAACACTTCAAAAAAAAACTAAAAATAATG
Organism: Clarias laeviceps; assembly: GCA_030014305.1. NCBI lineage: Eukaryota > Metazoa > Chordata > Actinopteri > Siluriformes > Clariidae > Clarias > Clarias laeviceps. The sequence goes on from JAQMYJ010000007.1 coordinate 26,236,768, forward strand.
ACCCCTGTGTACCTCCAGGGGGGGAAGAAGAGGAGAAGCGGTAACACAGTTCTTCTGTCTTCAGATCCTGGTGCACCAACATTCCTGTCCTTTAAATGTAGATTACAAGCGCTCCCTCGGCTCTGGTCTTTAGCGCAGAATTCAGAATGAGATGTGCTTCGCAATCAAGTGCCTGAGCTCTAATGTATTCACAAGTCATTTTCACCTTGTCAGTCTCGACATTATCTCTTCCCTGTGTGCCACAGTGTCCGCAGCGTGTAGCTGTATTCCCGAGGTATTGACCCGAGAGTGCCCTGTGGGTTTCTGCTCTCACCCCCTTTCCTATTCAACACTTGCTAACCATCTGAGCTCTCAGGGAACTCTTCGGGTGTCCAAAAATGAGACTCCATCCCCACCACGAGGCCACTTCAAGAGTCGCACCCTGGCTTCGCATACGAAGAAGTAAACTCACAGCTGGCAACACTCAGTCCGACTCCCTGATCAGAGCCGACAGGAGTCATTAAGTCATAAAACCGCACACACTCCCACACTCCAGATGAGCGAGGGTTGGCGTGGCAGCACAGCCGCTCAGGAAGAAAAGGGTTACCTTCTGGCCTCGGGAGAGTGACGGATTGCTTAAAGCTGGACAACGCAGCGTTGTGCTCTAAACTGAGTAAATGAGGACCATATACATCAGGATTGTTCTTAGATCCACACACATAAAACATCACAAGTACTATTTGTATCTGTCCATTACAGAGAAATCAAAGTTCCTTATCAGGTATCATATGGAAAACATGTGACATGGGTCAGAAATTACAGTTCATGTTCTCACAACTCTATTATGTGCAGAGACCATCTCAAAACATGCCTTGTGGAAAACGCTTATGTGGCTTAGAACAAACAGATATAACGCAGCGGTCGAGCATTCCTTCTACCCTTACTTTAAAAAGTATATAAACCTGCCGTAAAAATCCAAACCATTAAACATCAGGCTGTAACATACAGGACAGCCTCCACACATTAGTGACACTTTTGAAATATTAAGAGTGAAATTAATGGGCACTGTATGGTACGACGTGCCATATTCCCCTGTTCTCTTTTCTCTGCGAGGCGGCTCGGGCTCTGCTGCGTTGTTTTTTCAAGCCGGATGGGTTAAACAAAAAGCAAATGTTAAGCCTGGTTCCTCTGAACTTGTGCCGGCCTTTGAAAACCAAAACCTGAGTTTTCTCGCTCAGGCTCGTTTCCACCATTTTACAAGTCAAATTTAAATGTCTTTTCATATCAAAGCTTGCAAGTCATGACTGGACTTTTTGATCCAGAAATCGGTGCATGTTTGGTTTTCAAGACAACCCAAAAGTACTAGAAAGACTAGAAAAACTAGAAAGTATTATTCTGAAGTATCTGCAGATGTTCAGCTGTTTATCTGGAAGGATTTTGCAAAAGAGTCTGAGCCGTATATATATATATTTATTAAAAATAACAGCAAGACAAATAATGGCTTGGGTTTTAACAAACATGGGCAAACATAAGCACTGACAATAAGGTGGAACCACTTATCGTATACTATGAGTACAAATCCAAAATCTGCAGTTTGTAGAGAGATTTATGGAATTTGGAGAAGTATCATGTCTTTGCACTTCCTTGTAATTTTTAACATATTTTATTATTTTTTATCCAAAGAAAAAAATCCTTTTATCATCTATACAGTGTGGGACTGAAAGGACACATTTCATACCAGGTTATACACCATGCCCAGCTTGACCCAGACCGTACAATGATAAAAGATAAGGTGTTAATTACGGGAAGAGGCCGAGCAGCTGAGCACCCTACAGTACATCTTTTTCTGCCGCTCTATTTTTAAGGAAGCTGAAAAACGATGGGTTCTGGGCTGAAATATTACAACGCTACTAATTACAGAGAACAAGTTTGACTCGGAAATTAATGTTCTTCCTACTTGATATATTTCTCTTAAACACCATCACTAGAGCTTCCTTGGTCCTAAACTCCATTTTGCACTGTATACGTAGAGAACACCCGAGCGGGCTTACACGGGAGCAGGGACAATTTAAGGGTGTTCAGTTACAAAATAAATAAATAAATAAATAAACAATCTCTCAAAATAGATGGATAATTATTTTTTTTTACTTTCTGTTCCTGCCTGTTAGTCTGAAATGTTTTCCTTAAAGTTTTGAACTTCCAAAAACAGTTGGTCATGGCTTGGTGCATACTATAAAACTTCTGCTGTAATTATTTCATCAGTGATCAACATGATGCTGTAACTGTACATATAGTGTACATCATAGTTAGAAAAACAGTTAGGAGTTGTTGTTGTTGTTGTTGTTGTTGTTGTTGTTTTTACACAAAGGTATGTTTACAAATTATGGAAGGAGTCTCCTGTGTCAGAATTTGCAAAAGTAAATGTAAAACTAACCAACCAAGGAAAAAATAAAATTTCTGACATTTTCGCACATGACAATTGTCACGTTAAAAATCACATCAACTCACTTATCAAGGCACGTTTGATTATGTGAATTCTGCATATTTTTATATTCCTTGTTCAATAAACTATATTTTTGTACCTATTTTATAAATGTATAAATGGAATGTACAGTTCCTGAGATATGGAGTTTGTTTACAAGGAGCGCCTCAGGGAAAAAAAAACATTTGGATCCTATTTTAGAATATTTATAGTAAACGATGATTTTGTGACGTAGTAAGAAATAGCATGGTTTTTGTAGTGAAAAAAATACATGTTTTTTTTTTATCACAACTTGAGTAACCAGCTTGGATTGTGTTCATTATAGCAAAACTTTCTCAATTGTGGTGAAGGATTAGGAAGATACAGTATTTATCGTCCAATTTTTGCAGCAATTTAAGATTTTAGACATTTCACCTGCTGCACTCTGATGTTACAAAAATAACATTAATACCTGCCTTGATATGATGGGTTACAATTACTATAAGTGACATTAAAACCTAACTTGTTAACTCAATGTCCCAAAAAATTAAATGTAACTATAAATAGATTTTTTTTAACGCTGAGGTGTTGTACAGTACCATGAACAGATTGCTGGAGAGAGAAAAAAAATGTCTAAACAAGCCTTAAGAATAAACAGAATAATTCTGAAATTGCTAAAGTCATCAAAATACCACTGGTGGACTGGAGGTTAAACCTGGTCGTAATGTCCAGCACCTAATTATGAACAAGATTAAACACCTAATTCAAGATTCAAAGAACTTTATTAATCCCAGGGTAAACTTAATTGCTTAACTCTCGCGGGTGGTCTGGAGAAGAAAAAGTAATGTAAATGTTACACATTATTGGGTCAGTTCATAAAAGAAAAAGAAGACTTTAGAATATATTTGACAGTTTGTGTTGTTAAAATCCAAATGAACAAAATAGAAAACTTAAAAGTATCGTGTAATGTGGATGTGTATTTAAAAGTATTTAAATGGGATTAAAATAACTTGATAATATGATTGAAAAGGTGAAATAAAAAAAGAGAAAAGAATTGCACGAAAATAATGCTGCGACTTTAACGACTCAGGGCTTTAATATGGTTTCTATTATACCGTCATGTCTTAAGAAATTAAATATAGCTTTTAAAACGTACACTTGCCTTGAAGGCTTGGGGAAAATGACAGCACTGGATAGAAGGATAGACGTAAACCTGTGAGCGCTGACCCTGAACGCTTTTCCCTGTGGCCAGGGCGAACAAACCGACGGTCTCGTTCGCCGCATTTCTGCGACGTCTTTTATTTCCTCCATCTGTTGCCTTCATGCTTGCACGCTTTCCATCCCTTCTGCACATTCTTCACAAATTCAGTAGCTTCCTTCTTCTACATTTGTAAATGCTGTTGACTGTGGAAAGGCTCCATGTTTACTTTGAATCCCTGGCCATCCCGAGGCCTCCTCTAATCACCTACAGCTGTTCGTTCCTCTCGTGCTTTCCTTGGCCCGACTCTTTCGGAACACGCAGGCCTTATTTTCAATGTAAATTATAGATTTGTAACAGACTAAATAGAAAGTCAGATTGTTATTGCAAGCAACATGGCTCGCTGTAATAATGATATTTCAAAGTTTATACTTCGTGATAATTATCTCTCCATCTTTTTTTTTTTTTTCAGGATGAGATGCCAGCCCTTTAGAGGATTTTTCCCCCCTCTTTGTCAGTTTGGTGAACTCTGAGGATAAACTGTGCTGCGGTGCTTTAAACGCTTTAAACAGAGTCTAATAAAAGGTTATAAGCTAACACACATAAGCTCGACATGTCAGTGGATTTCTCAACATTCTTTCTTATCTCCTGCCAGCACGACAGGCTTCGGATTGCACACACCCACTGCACCTGCGATACAAACCACTTCAGGATCATCACCAATGTGGAAATACAAGAACAGGGGGAAAGAAAAGAGAGAAAATATTTATTTTATTGCATTTCTCAAATCTTTTTGGCATTTTCTTCGGAAAATGCTTCGCATCAGTGTCATTATCATTGGGTGTTTCTTGGCCTAAAATAGTAAAAATTTGTTTTTATTTCCAAAAGCAACATTTTGGAGGCATTTAAGGGATTTAGCAGCCAAACCAACCAATAATAGACTAGCACACAAACTTATTTTCTTTGCAGTTTTTATTATTTGTTTTCATCATCGTTTGGTGCAGATATCATTTCATCATCTATTCTACTTGTGTACAGATTATACAGAGAGAGAGAGAGAGAGAGGATATACAGTACAGGACACACCTTCACTCATTCAATTTTCTTTATTTCAGTTTTCTTTATTTTCATGACCATTTACATGGTAGATTCTCACTGAAGGCATCAAAACTATGAATGAACACATGTAGCGTTATGTGCTTAAGAAAAAAAGGTGAAATAACTGAAAACATGTTTTACATTCTAGTTTCTTCAAAATAGGCCCCCTTTGCTCTGATTTCTGCTTTGCACACTCTTGGCATTCTCTCCATGAGCTTCAAGAGAGAGTCACCTGAAATGCTTTTCCAACAGTCTTGAAGGAGTTCACA
>JAQMYJ010000007.1:26280429-26294901 GCA_030014305.1 Clarias laeviceps
ATTTTTGGAGAAAACTAAAGTGTTTTTTGACCTTGCATACATGTAAACCTGTTTTAAGAGACTCATTAAGCAACATTAGCAACCTTTAAAATGGCATAATAGGGGCACTTTAAGCCCTGTTAAGCTTGCTTCTTCGTGTTCTTCATGCAGTTCTTGGCTCTGATTCATCCCATGAGAGACGTTATCGCAAAGAAGATCGCTCGCACTGCTGACGTTTGCGAATCCATAAAACAGCAGCTCCTCCTGCTGGTGGAATGGGCGAAACGCATCCCAGAGTTCTGTGAGCTGCCGGTGGACGACAGGGTAGGCCATGTTTATGTGTGTTTCATTAGATGCTTGTTGATTTATAAATCTGGACCTTTAAAACTTTCTTTTAAGGACTATTGACACAAATCTGATAAATAAACCATAAATTATTATAATGTAAATAGATAGATATAAACTATAATTAGTTAACAATGGATACATTTACTATAAAACAGTTAGTAATCTGATTGGACGAGAGGCTTTCCACAAGTGGTGATAATAGAGCATAACAGCACTGGGAAGTTTAACCACAGTAAATGTATCACTCTGTGTCTCAGGTATTCTAATAACTGTTAATTAGACTAACTGTCGTTCTCCAGCATGGGTGAAGGTAAATCAGTATGGTCTGCAGTACTGGAAAGATGCGAGAGTAGCTGCCTCTGTTGCAGCTGTCTACGTATTTAGTAATCACTTCTAAGTCTTTCCAAATTGTCTCTAAATCATCCGTGTTGTTCCGTTCACAGCTAAGAAGAGCTACAAAGCTAAGTAGCCTGTAACACAAGTCTGAATCCCATATCCCTTTTTAACCTAGTCAAGGGCAATACTTGATGTGTGGAACAAGGGATTGTACACCCTACAAAGTGCACTAACTTTTCCACTTAACACTATTTGGCATTTAACCCCAGAGCCTGGAAGTTAACATAGCTGATATTATATAAAGCAGAATAAATGGAAATATAAAGTTAATCCTGTAAGTTTCTCAGGATTGCCCATGGTTTATTCTCATAATCTTTTAGCCGCCTGTTAACTTTCGCTAACTGTCGGTTGCCAGCTCTGCCAGTCGCGGTTTGTTAGTTCCAGATTAGTGTGAGACATTTCACAACATTAATTTATTAACAAGTATCTATAAAGGGATTACCAAAAAGCAATGCATGCTTTTTTAGTATACTACCAAACTTTAATTGTTGGAAAGATTTATGGTATAAGAGGAATAAAACACATTACCTTGTTATTGATTATTTTACCGTAACAGCATGAAAGCACTTTGCTTTCATCTCATCTTTAATATGTGTATTTAAATTAATTATATATAAATAAGTCTGTGTTGTTTGCTCGCAGGTCAGCTTGTTACGAGCTCACTCAGCTGAGCACCTCATCCTGGGCGTGGCTCGCCGTTCCCTACCCTACAACGATGTAATCCTGCTAGGTAATGCACAGCTGTAGACTTCATCTTAACAGCATTGAGTGTCTCTTTATGTGAGCATGGATCACACTCACAATTTGTACTTTCAGGAAATGACTTCATCATCCCTGTGAATGGTCCAGAGATCGAGATGTCCAAATTGGCAGCGCGTGTCTTAGAAGAGCTGGTCAGGCCTCTGAGAGAGCTGGACATAACCGACACAGAGTTCGCCTGCCTCAGGGCCATCGTCTTCTTCGCTCCGGGTCAGTCGCGGGTCGCACACGTTTGTCCGTTACCTCACCTCTCCTCAACCTCAGTCCTTTTCCAAAAGCGTGGTGCTCTGAATGCGGTTTCATGGTGTCTTGGGGAAAACTATTAACAACTTGGAAAGTTCTGGAATTTATGACCCGTTTCCTGTCTGATTATAAAATCAAAGCCAAAATGGCAGAGGAGTGACGGGTTCCGTCTGAAAGAGCTGCTTACACAAACACTTCACTCCACTCTCAATACACAAAAATAGTCAGGTTTTCCAGAAGTCTCGTCATCCACTAAAAACAGCTTGTAATAAACTTATGATGTTTAAGGTCATAATATGTCTGAAGGTTTATGCAGTAATCGGTTTTAGACCTGTGCTAATATATTTTCTGAATATTTTCTGTGTTTGTTTTTATGTGAGGTGGCACCGTGGCTTAGTGGTTAGCACTGTGGCCTCGCACCTGTCAGGGCTCGATTCCTGCCTTCGGGTCTGTGTGTGTGTGTGTGTGTGTGTGCATGTTCTCCTTGTGCTTGGTGAGTTTCCTCCAGGTAGTCCGGTTTCTTCTCACAGTCCAAAGACATGCGCATTAGGCTAATTGGTGTTGATGCTGGACAGGAAAAGAATGTATTGTTTATTAATCATTTAAACATCATATTTGTTGGCGAAAAACTATTGTAAATGGAGTGCCTACCATGATGCAAACCTAAATGCAGAAAAAGTATGTATAATTAAATTTGTGCATCTTTCATGTGAATGCGTAATTAACATGATGTGACAATCTCATATTTGAAAGCATGATGCATAATGACTCCCGCAATCATTTTCTTCCCTCTTGTGCTTTCAGACTGCCCGGGACTGGAGTGTTCTCAGATGGTGCGCAGGCTCCGTTTCCAGGCTCACGTTTTGTTGGACGAGGCGACGTGCGAGCAGCGTGGCCGGTTTGGGGAACTGCTTCTGCTGCTGCCTCCTCTGCAGAGCACCGCCTGGCACATGGTGGAGCAGCTCCAGCTCGCCCGCCTCTTAGGCGAAGCCAGCATGGACAGCCTGCTGCAGGAGATGCTGCTCGGAGAGTCAGCCACAGGTACCCAATGCTAGTGCACATCTGGAGCAGCTTCCTTCAAACAGATAGATATTGCTGACTTAGAGCAAAAGATAAGAGCTATAAATAAACAAGTAAGTGTAATTAATTATCAAATTATTTATTAAATTACATTTAATTATTGAATGTTTATTATTATTATTATTATTATTATTATTATTTTGGCAAAGTAACTAAAAATGCAAAAATGCATTAAATTCCATTTAAATCAAAACAGAATGATTACATAAAAATATTAAGTAAAACACTGATGGAATTATTTTATTCTGAAGAATTAAATAAACAAGAAGGGCATTTTTTTAAATACAAATTTTGCAATAATAAAACATGGAATTTCAATGAGAATATGCAATAGGATAAAATGTGGTATTTAAAAATTTAATACGGCGGAATAAAATAAAACTATTTCTTTTTAGTATGAGAACTTTAATTAAAATAGATTTGTCACAATACGTGACACATCAAATAAAAATCAAATGGTCATTCAAATACTACTGATTTCTCATGTAGAATTATAATTATTTTAAAAATGATTATAGAAAATTCCATTAAATTACATTGAGGTGAAAAGAAAACATTATCTTTTTTGTTATTGTTTGCTTGTTTTTGTTTTTGTTTTTTAATGTTGATTTCTGGGAAATTTCAGAAAATTCCCCAGAATGAATTTCTGCAGGTTTAATCCTTTATATTTTTCCTGGTTTATTCATTAGCTAAATAAAAAATATATATATTTTATATTGTGATATTAAGGCTTTTTCCCAAAAACCCGAATGTTAAAGCATGCAGAACTACGGTTCCTCTGATGAGAGCCTGGTGGAAATGAAGATGTATATATCTGACCCTGTATTTGTGTTTCTCCTCATCAATCGTCTACAGGCTCAAACCCAGAAGTGCTTGGGTTCAGCCCTCCTGTTGACCCAGTTCTGGCACGAAATCTACACCCAGAACACGCAGCACTGCCAAACTTCACCTCCGTCATCCTCCCTGTACCGTCCTGTGAGTGCCTGCTAGAAATAAAACTCAGATGCAAATTGAAATCAACAGAATCATATTCAATTGATACACGCAGTTTATATTTGTGGAGTAGGGTTCCTTGAAGGTTATGGTGGTGGTCCAGAAGTTCTTAGCTAATTACAGAAATGTTATTTCTAAAATTGTGTTGTGTTTTTTTTTTTTTTTTTAAAGCTTTCCATCTACTGTAGCACTCTGTGAGAAGACAAAGAACCCATAACTATCCTAAAGATCCTAAAGGATTTAATTTGTACTGCAGTCTGATTGCACGGATAGAATATAAATAGAATAGCATAGAATCTTTAATATAAACCCCAAGTTGGATAACTGAATTTAAGAATGCTAAGTACCTATAACTTTGGGTTATTATTTTCTTTTTAATATCTGGAACGACTGGTGAATTTGCGATCATCAAAAACCTTGATGAGTTCCTAATTTGTGTAGGATTATATCAAAATGTGTTCAAAGCAGAACTATTTTAGGAGACTGAAAACCCATAATTATTGGAATTATACTTTTTATAACTACTAAAGATCAGAGATTTAAAATAAAGTAGTTTCTTGCATTTTTATGTGATCTTAGCATCTTCAAATGGCTCTAATTAGAATGATTATTGAAAGGGAGACACTAGTGTTGGTTTGTTACTAGAACATGTAACAGTGTCCAGGAAGACGGCTCTAAATCTGTTTAGGGACTTTTTTGTAGAGTTGTACATACAATTGTAAATGTTCTTCGAGAGGAACAACTACATAAAGAACCTTACTCCACTTATTTAACCTGTTAAATATGATGTTAGGCAGTGTTACTGACCCACACTCCACATTTATGCGCTTCCCTTCTTACCCATTAGACTGCATGACTTTTTTCCATTGCTCCAAAGTCCAATCTTTACACTCAATAGCGAACTGAAGCATTTTATTCTGATCAGCGATATTTGCGGTTAGTTGTTTTCTTTGCTTGATGCAGCCCAATAATTTGACCCGTCTGAAATGGCGACTTTTTTGGCTAGGCAGTGTATTAGAAAATACTGTAGGGTTCCTCAAGCGTTCTCGGAATTGGTTGTTTTAGGCGTTACAACACACACACACACACACACACACACACACACAGAGGCAGAATGTTGATATTGCCAAAATTCACTGTTTGTTGATGTTGGGGAAACATGAACAATGTTCCAAGCTCACTGCTGTCTCTCTCCTCTTTGGCAGCTCTAGCTGGAGTTCCTCTGCTTGCCGTACAGCCTGGCACTCAGCTCTACACACACGCGCCAGCTGCAGAAATGACACTGGAGATAGACAGCTGTCTCACCAAGCCTTCAGTCCACACATGTCACTGAGCAGACAGACAGACTGACACTCACACTGTTAAGGTTTAATAATGTCCATGTCGATATAAAGAATCTTTAATGCTTTATGTTCCCTTTCGAACCAAGACGACGGGAAATGCCACCGTAAAGATCAACATAAAATATCAATATGCAATCTCATTTTTGACAAACATGTTTTTGTAACTTTGGCTTGTTGTCCATTAAAATATACTCAACACAAATAAAAAGGATTTTATGTTGATTAACCATATGATATAAACATGGACTCTTTTTTTTTTTTTTCACAAAGAAAGATTAAAGTAAAAATTAATTAAATGATTACCAGCATGGGGCGATGAAATTCCTAAGGCCTCAGAGAGCAAAAACATACAGTGGAACCTTGGATTACGAGTATAATTCATTCAGGAAGCAGCTCATATTCCAAAACACTCGTAAACCAAATTAAATTTTCCCATAAGAAATAATGGAAACTCAAATTATTCGTTCCACAGCCCAAAAAAATAAATACATAAAAATAATTAACACAAAATATAAAGTAAAAATAAAACAAATAACTAATGACACTCGTGTGAGAGCTTAATAACGGAATCACTGCTGTAAAGTAAAACAAACAGAGCGACAGAGCAGTGTTTCTGAGTAGAGCAGAGAGTGTGTGTGTGTTTGTGTGTGTGTGAAGCAGACACACACTACACACTAAAGGCGAGAGAGAGAGTGTGTGTGAGACCCGGCACGGTGTCAAATTATGCTTGCACTCACACATAACGACAGAGAGGGAGAAAATGGATTTTTAACCTTCTAATGAGACTTTCTTTTGCTTTACATGCGCACACACACACACACACGTGTGTTATAAGAAACAGCTTACAAACACAAAATAAAAGATGTTTTACACACACGCACATGGTCACAGTGTTATAGTAAACAGTACACGCGTGCACAGATGTTGATTATACCAGTAAGAAACGCGCACTAAGACCCAGCAGGGGAGACGATTACCCACAATTCCGCAGCACAGAAAGAGAGAGAAAAAAATGTTGGCTCAGTTGTGATCAATGACGCTCGGAGTCAAAACAAGAAACGCATGCTCGTAAACCAAGACTTGCTCGTATTTCAAGTCAAAATTTATTAAAAATCTTTGCTCATCTTGCAGAACATTCACAAACCGCGTTACTCATAATCCCAGGTTCCACTGTATTTAAATCTCAGGTAGATGATTTGAGGATGTTGATGCAACATAATTTTCTACTTTTAGATCTATTGGAACAATTATCCGGTCACATGTTTCTTTTTAAATGACGGCTCTAAGAATGTAGATATCGTGAGAAGATTTGCATGAAGGACGTCCAATCTGATTCATCTTCATCATTTGGAGAGGAGTGTGGAGATTAAATAAATCATCACCAGCAGGGGGAGCTGATGCTCCTGAGTGGCACAACGAAACTTATGTTTCCATCTTCTGAATTAGCAAACATGCTCAACTCAGATTGCACCCCGCTCCGCTCACACACACTGTTCCTTACAGAGCAGACTCTTTCTTTTGGGCCGTCTTTTGTACTATCACATGTTCAAATTACCATTGGACCGGTTGCTTTTTTAACCTTAAGTTCCCTTTAAATCCAGTAATTCGGTGCATTCTGAGTTCTCCGTTCACCTTTATATCATCTGGGGTTTTTTTTTGTTTGTTTTCTTTTACAATACCAGGACATTTTATTAGGCATTCTACTGTATATAAACACACGTACACGTACTGTTATTATTACATTTTAGTTATTGAGTAAAAATCTGTTTACAGTATATTTCTGTTCTTAAATGCTCTATTTATTCTACTTATATGGGCAAAATGCCTTTTGTCTTTGTCCCTTCTGTCTATCAGTCTACATTTCTCTGTCTGCCTCTCTGTCTGTTTCTGCCTCACTTTGTCTCCCTGTCCGTCTGTCTCTATCTGCCTCTCTGTCTCTATCTGCTATTCATTGTCTGTCTGTCTCTTTTTTCTGTCTGTCTGTCTGTATTTGTGTCTTTGTGGCTCTGTCTGTCTGTTTGTCTGTCTCTCTCTGTCTGTATCCGTCTGTCCCTCTGTCTATATCTGCATATATCTTTATCGTTGTTTGTCATTCTCTCTCTCTCTCATTCACAAACTGTCTGTATCTCCAATTTGGTCTGTCTGTTTCTCTTCCTATCTGTCTGCCAGTCTTGGGCGACTCTGTCTTACTTTTTCTGTCTGTCTCTCTCTCAACAGTATCAGAGCTGACCCCGCACAACATTGTTCCACTCTGTGAAATATATGTGTGAATGTAATAAAGTGTGTAAAAGCTGGTGAAATATTATCCAGTGATAAACTCAGAGCAGTAAATGATGGTGCTGGTTGTCGGTGTTGGTGATGTGGCAGAGCGACAGGTTCATGGTCCACGTTGAGACGGAATCTTTTGTCACATATCACATCTTTATTAGCTACCTAAGTGCTTTATGGGAGGAAACGTTATCAACCATACGATAGCCTTCATTCCTGTTATCTCACATGCTGCTGTTGTGTGGAAAGAAAGCAGTTAATTATCAAACATTCTTTAGCTTTGATCAAGGAACATTTAACACACTGTGTTAGCATCTGGAAATTAAACCAGCTATTAAATGCAAACAGTATAAAAGTATATAAACCTTTCAATTATATAAAACACAGGTTTGGTTCATTCTGTCAATGAACTGAGACATATTTTAATAAATGAAATGAATGAATTAATATCTCTGCATTTTTGGTTTGGCCCAAGGAGCTTTGAAGCTAATATAGCTAATAGAAGCTAACAGCCTAATAAATCATTCATACTTTAAAAGAAAAGAAAAAAAGGTGTGCCTGATGTGCTACATCAGGGCTTAAGGTTGAAATTTAATTGTCTACATTTAACTTTTTTTTATTATTATTATTATTATTTAAATATGCAGTTAGGCACCATTTTGTTCTCTTTCAATCTTTGATGCTGGATGTGATGCTAAGTCGGTTACAGCTGTTAAACAGCAGAGGGCGCCAAACACTCAATAAAGCACATTCTGGTTTTCTGCTGAAGGAATCTTGTTTCTAACTAGTGTTAGTACCCGTCACTGACAGTTAAAGAGTTTGTAGAAATAGTTAAAAGGTTAAAGCTAAAAAATAATCATATCAGCTTTAATGTAATCAATGATATTATTATTTTTCGGTTGAAGCCAACTTACATGTCTGCCTGCATCAAAGATGAACCCCTTAAGTGTTTTAAACCATAATTTCACCAAATTTTGTTTGTTGTGACGACATTATATGATATTGGTGGCTAAATAATACGAAATTGTAAAAAAATGTATATATAATAATAATAATAATAATAATTGACCTAGTTCACGGCTAGATTTTGGACCTACTGACATTTCATCTCATTAAGATCAGTGTAAAAGTTCTAGAATCTACAGTAGATCTGATCTAGAAATGTTTATGTTACCCCGGGGCCAGTGGTTAAGGCATTGGACTACGGTTCGGAAGATCCCAGGTTCAAACCCCACAACCACCAAGTTGTGGGGCCCTTGAGCACTGTGGGGCCCTTGAGCAAGGCCCTTAACTCTCAACTGCTCAGATGTGTAATGAGATAAAAAAAAAAAAATAAGTCACTCTGGATAAGAGCGTCTGCCAAATGCCTAAATGTAAATGTTGACGCCTTGTTTACACTAAGTTGTACTTATTTTGTCGTCAGCCAAATCCACTCCCTGTTCTGTAATCGGACTGTGAATCACAGATGATAAATCAAAAAGGTAGATCAGATAAAGATGAAGTTTTGTCTTAAAACGACTCTGGCGCGTTGAAATTCACTTAAACCACTCCAGCGTTGTTATGTCATTCAAAGTGACAATATGAACTAATCCCGGTAAAAATATTCAGTTTAGCTTTTCTAATTAATATCTATTAATCCGGGTGTTTGTTTACATTGAGCAAGTAACTTATTAGTAGTTTATTTTAAAGTGGATTATTAAATCCACCATATGACTGTTCATAACATCACTTTTACTCAACTTTTTGAATTCTGTCCAGCGATTTAAGACGCGCCCACAATTTGACCCATGCGCGCAGTTAGCTGTCAAAACATGTAGTTTATAATCTGGTACAAAACTGCTCCTTTTGGAACCTTTCGGGTGCTGTGAATTGTGGGGTAGGGGGTCTGTAGATCGGACTTGTTTGCCCGTCGCATCCCGTGGTGTTCAATCAGACTGAGATCTGGGGAGTTTGGAGGCCGGTTGGCTGCCTTGAGCTCTTTGCTTGGTGATCCCTTGTGAGGTAGGGTGTGGTGCACTGGGTGTTCTGGTGCCTTTCTATTGTGGCCAGACTTTGTTTTTTGGTGACTTATGCTGCAATGGCTTTTCTGTGGTATCGGTCCAGACGAGCTGGCTTTTGGTCCTCGTAGGCATGGGTGAGTCTTGGGTGCCCATGATCCTGTCAGCAGTTTACATGTTAATGTTATAGCTGATTAGTGTTCGCACTCTCAAAATGTATCAGTGGAATCATGGATTGTTTATAAGATGTATGGATCAGATTATGGATTTATGCATCATCCGTGTCTTCTTATTGCATTTACACATGAATGATTAGTTGTGAAAGAAATTTAACACCATATATACACCAGATCCATAGATTTGTTGTCAAATTGATGTTAAACGTGTGTGTGTGTGTGTGTTCAGACAAATTTGAACTTTAAATACAAGCGCCAACAAATGAGTCCAAAACCAATGAATCGTTTCTCTTTTTTTTTTTCCTACTTGTCCTGCAGAAATAATTTATTTTGTGTATTTCTCAGAATCCTCCCTAGTTCAGTTCCAGGAAAGAGTCATCCATTTCTACAATACTAAACAGAGCTTCCTGAAATGCTGAAAGGCCATTTTTCATCGTTTTTGACCAGAGCTCAGATCAGAAGCTCCACATCTGCTTACCTGTCCCTGGATCTTTCTCCTCCACTGCCCAGGTGCTTTGGTCTTTTCCACACTCATGCTCTTCAGGGGTTGAGAAGGGCGGGGGGGATGTGTGGGGGGGGGGAGCGTTGTGGGGGAACCACACGGCCGCAGGTAGCACAGACCAGGTCTTTCAGCCTCGCCTTCGCCCTCACTGACCCAAAGCCATGCCTCGGCACCGGGATGTGTAAAGCATTCCTTCTGTTCTTGGATGTCAAAACCTCGAGCCGTGCATTTGGGTCTCGAGTAACATAATTAGTGCTGACTGAGATTTGGCTCTGAACAGAATGACAAGGGGCGACGAGGGGAGGCCTCATGCCACATGCACTTACCGTTTATGTTTCGTGGTTTCTCAATAACATGACAAGTTTAATGAAAAAAGAGATGCTGGTAGAAGGACAAGTGCTTATAGCTGCTATAACCTGTTATATGGATGTTCTACAACATTCATTTAAACTATAAATAATAAACTTGATATTAGCTGCCTGAACTACTTTAAGTCATAACATCATAGCATCATAACATGGTCATATCAAGGTCCTTGAATTTTAAGAAATTACAGAAGCACAATTTTTGATTCTGCAAACAAAAACATTAAAACAGCAAGTTCAAATGTTAATGAATTGATCTGGTTGAAATCTGAACAGAAGCTAATCCATTAGCTCCTAACCTTTTTAGCTACCTCATTTTCAAAAATATTCCACCAACAATTCGCACATTAACATGTATCATCATGTTAACGCCATGTGTTTGTATTACAAAGTCGTGGTCTAGTCACCCCTACGCATCACGTTTATCGGGAATCTGACCTCAGACCATTACTCAGTTAAAATGGAAGTTTTGCAGAGTAAAGATGATTGTTCGCTCCGAGAGGCTTTTTTCGCTCTCAGTCGGTTACTCACTCCTCTGTTTATCGTTCATTACTAAATCCATTTCACTCCCTAAGGTCTGATAAAAGACAGAATATGGATTAAAACAAGATGTCAAAGACAAGTGTGTTTCCAAGGAGCAATATCTGAACGTTTTATCTGTTTATATCTTCTCCACTGAACACATGATCGTTCTGAACAACTTAGAGTGTTTTTGATCATTTTGCCATAGAAAATGTAAGTTTAACATTGAAAACGTTATCATTACTACTAATTATAGCAAATGCCAAATTTGCGCCAAAATTTGCAGTTCCTTGGTTGTCCACTGGAGGCTCAATCCCCCTAGACCCCTATGTTAAAATGCCCAACTTTACAAAGGAAATTAACGTTTGCAGTCTGATACAAAGCTAGATTTCCCACTCATGGCAAGTGTATACAGTAGTGGTGAATTTTTTATGTCACTCATCAATTAAAGGAAGTGGCTGATTTGAGTGACAGCTCTAGCTGTCTGTTATGCATGACTTTAGCTAACAAAGTAACTGGAATCATTGTAGGTTAACTCACCAGGGGAAAAAATAGGAGTTGACACAGGACAGCATTTATGGTGTGGGTGACCATCAAACATTTGATGTTGACTCAAATGTATTAGCATATAAATTAATGTTATACACCATAGCATTTTAGCTAAGATAAAGCTAAGCTCAATAACTTGTGGGTGGTAACTGAGTTAATCCTATTTATGGATTGACCAGGGTTTAGCTTCTGTCAAGATGATGATGAACAGAGTTCCCTCAGTTGAGCTTCAAAACCGCTCTTCAGAAAACATGTGGGAGCGTCCTCCGAGTGGCGCAGTTGTAAAGTGCTTGTCCTATCATCCGGAGATCGGTTCCCGGGTGATGCTGTAACCTCTCGCAGCCGGAGGTCTAGAGAGAGCTGATTGGCCGAGCTCTCTCAGGGGGGAGGGATGAGAGGTACTTAGCGCTCCCACATTAATCACGACTCTACAGCCAATCAGGGGCATCTGTGAGCTCACGCAAGCGGAAGGAGCGGATAGCGCTGTCCTCCGAGTGTGTTACACCGCCCCCAATGATGCGCTTGAGCGAGCAGTTCGAAAAGATGCGGTCAGCTGGCGTCAAACACATGATAGTCTGCGGAGGTGCCGACTGAGTGGTAGCCTAATGCTATGGATTGACCAGGGTTTTGCTTCTGTCAGGATGATGACGAACAGAGCTCCCTCCCAAAGCTAAACCCTGGAGACCCCTAGTGACGGGGAGGAATTGGACATGGCTAAATTAGGGAGAAAATTGGGGGGCGGGGGAGGTAAAGAAAACCTGTGGTTGATGTCCAGTTCTTACACAGTCTATGCTTTTAAACTATCTGATTTTTGTAAAGTTAAATGAGGAACATGTTTATTTTTTATATTAAACTGCATGATTGATCATAGTGATCTACTTGGGCAAAAATTTAATTCACAAGTTAGTTCAATGTAAGAGCAGCAATGATTTTTGTTAGTGATCACTATGAATTCACAAATCTTGATCAGCTATGGGTAGCTTTCTGGGGTGGGCTATGAGTTTTTTAAGCACGCTCAATTAAATTCACGATGGAGCCATGTCTTATGTCCACCAGATGTTTCTGTAAGCATATCCGAGTTCATTGCTGACTTCTGTATTTAATCATAGGCACCAGTTTTCAGTGCCAGGATGAGTATGAGATAACAAATGGAACTGTTGAGTGAGTGAGTGAGTGAGTGAGTGAGTGAGTAAATAAAAGTTATTCTGACATTTTTGTTGATACCTGTGATCATTTGTACAAATCAGTAACATCTGCAAGTTAATGAGCCGTAGGAGGAATTCTTTTAATAGCATTTCAAGTAATATGTGTTTGTTTGTTTGTTTGTTTGTTTGTTTCTTCTCACCAGCCACTTCATTAGCTAGACCTACATTAGGTAGAGATAGTTTAGGTTTTATGACATGGCGCATTATCCTGCAGTCATGAAGGGATGGACACCGTCAGCAACAATATTGAGGCTCATCAGACCAGGCCATGTTTTTCCAATCTTCTGTCGTCTCATACAAATTGTAGCCTCAGTTGATCACTGACAGGAGTGGCACCCGGTGTGGTCTCCTGCTGCTGTAGCCTATCTGCTTCAAGGTTCGATGTGTTGTGTGTTCAGAGATGGACTTGGGCATTCCTCGATCATAGCGAGATGCTATTTGAGTTACTGTTGCCTTTCTTTTAGCTCAAACCAGTCTGGCCATTCTGGCCACAAGGCAATATCACTCTGAGAACAGCCATTACTGGATATTTTCCAATTTACAGAGCATTCAGAAAATAGTTGCGTGTGAAAATCCCAGTAGATGATCAGTTTCAGAAATAAATATTCATATTTCTCATGAACCCATATACATGTATGGTGATTCATTGTTACACTGTAGCTAAGGACATCAGAGCATCAGAGTTGGAGCAATGGAAAGTCATGGATTTGAAAAGATCTTGAACATGGGAGCTAGACTTTATTTGTGGTGACAACTGAGTCTGGAAATCTTAAATGAACACAGATGCCCACTGGTAGTTTGTCAAACAAATTTGACCTAAATACATCTTTAATACCATTAAACCTATTAAATTTTACATTTCTGATTACTAAACAAAGAATGACTAAATTTCTTAAACGAATCATGTCTGCACACCGTCTCACTTAAAACTCACCAGAGAAGGATGACTCATATAAGGCGTTTAAGACAGATTTTCACACAGAAGTAGCAATGAGTCTCTGACTGAAGAATACCAGAAACAAATGATTTATGCAGATGCTAAGATCACGTCTTGCCTTTAAAATGTTAACTCTCTCACACTGTACATTTTTTTCTATTCAATTTTATTTGTGAAGCGCTTTTAACAATGGTCATTGCCACAAAGCAGCTTTTTGAGAATCAAAAGGAAATTATAGGAGTCTGTATGAAATATCAGAAAATGTGTATGAATCAATTTGATCGGATTGTCCCTGGTGAACAAGCCGAGGGCGATGGTGAAAAGGAAAAACTCCCTGAGATGAAAATAGGAAGAAACCTTGAGGGGAACCAGACTCAACAGGGAACCCATTCTCATTTGGGTGATAATGGATAGCAGGAACTGTTGTGCAGTCCTACGGCGTGTTAGGCAGCTGGAAGTTCAATATAACTTTTGATGTCTTTAAGTTAATATGGAGTCCAGTGTGTTAATGGAGGCTCAGGTAGACTGTAGGAAACTCCAGTCCTGAACTATTGAGCGACTGAAGTCACAAGTCCTCAGAGAACAGTTGTCTGCATCGGTCGAGGACAGGATCGTCTTCGTGGAAAAGTGGAACCGTCCCCAGTCACCACACGCATCCCAGGCAGACCACACGGAGCATCCATGTGACGAGATCTCCAACCAGAAGCAGGACTCCAGAACAATGTATAATGTGAATGTATATTTAGTGTAGAGTGCAAGCAGAGACTCCGGCAGGACTAACTATGACAGCATAACTAAAAGGGAGAGCCA